>JAUKPT010004152.1:0-11362 GCA_032273505.1 Nanomia bijuga
TTCAATTTACCCAACATTAGAGAAGATTGTAAGTATTAATTTCGTAAGTTTAATCTATTTTTCTGATTTTAAGCAATATCTTAGCACAACCCTTCATTATCTCAAATACACGTTCAAATTACAGTATTGAAAGTTTTCTTGTCGATGATAGCAAGGTAGCGTCGTCTGTGTGCATTAAAATGTGTGCTTTATCGAATAATGAGATAGACAAACCTTCATAAAGATCTTGAAAGTATTTAAAAATATCATTAGCATAAAACAAGAATAAAAAGGGTGATAGCAGTAAGCCTTGTTTTATCCCAGCGTCAAGAGTGTAAAATATGAAATCGTTTCCTTGAAATATAACACTGTCTGTGCACATCGAGGCAATGCCTATAATCTTTGGCTTTATGAGCGTATGAAATCAAGCATCTTAGTAGAAACACATTGTCAGACCGGTTTATCCCTGACTGATAAGCTGTTTGTTGATCACTGGGAGTAAACCAACGCTTAAAACGATTTAACAAAATAATATAGAAGATTTTTGACATCATGTAAACGATTGAAATGCCTTGATTACTTGCTTGAAGTTTATTGGGTAAATTTCCAGTTCTTCTATTAAGATTACCTCCTCCAATGGCAATATGGTTTTTATTCACATGGGCAAAGGCATTTGCAACATGACTAAACTTTTTGGGATTGATGTAAGATAAAGATGATGGTGGAATGTATGATGAAAAAATACAAGACGATTTTTTAAAGTAAATTATAATTTGATCGGGGTATAAAACATCAATATCTTTGATCGTTGAAACAAGATCGTCGTTGATGAAGCATGATATGCCACCTCTTGGCTTGACATCATCTTACCAATATTAAACTTTTCACCTTTTGTCATGTCTCTGAGTCTCTGTTAAAAATAATATAATAAAAATTTTTGTTAACCATTTTGTTATTTTATTACTTTTAATTAAGTTTTTTCTGCCATTTATATTCCAAAAACAGACGCTAATTCCTCATTTTAAAAAAAGAATTGCACTGATTTATAACGATCGACCTCTGTATCGTCAACATATATAACGCCTCTTTCTAACTTGACTCTATCTTCGTTATATTCTGTAATCAAATCAGACTTTCTTTTGCCTAACCTTTTGAATTCCTCAACCTCTTTCTTTGACTTGTCGAGTTTTGTATAAATATTATAACCAGGTTGCAGAGTTAGTAAGCTTTTTGCTTACTTTGATGATAGATTTACTGGACCTGGAGTAATAAACCGAATTTTTTTGGGTCGGGTTTTAGTATTATCTTCTTTTCCTAAACGAAAGATTTCTTTAATAGAGTTTCTACAGATATCTACAATGTCCATTACATTCAAAAGAGCAGTACATTATCTTCATCGGACGTATGATTAAGTGCTAAACAGGTAAATATTAAAATATGGCACTTTAAGTAAGGGGAGTCTAGATATTCTAGTAAAAAGTGACTCCCCTTAAACAAAACTACTGCAGCGTTTCATTTTGTTTATCAATAAAGTGCATCAAATCTCGACATAAGCATTGTGTAAACAATGGAATACCTTCGATGACCTTCCTCCCAGTGAAAAAGCAATCAGATGGGTGCAATTGTGGTCTATTCGCATTTGCTTATGCAGCAGTCATTGATAGAAATTAGATAATCGATACACAATTTGTCACAATGTCTCAAAGATGTTTGACCATGTCAAAAGTACCTACACCTTTTCCAAAAGTCACGAAAAAATAAACAATTAAAAATTGGACATATTTTAATGTGTTTATCTGTTTGTTTATCTATCTCATGTTTTTCACCCTGAAAATATCTCCCCATGCTACGGAAAATTGTCAAAAGATGTCACGTGAAAGTTTAGCCTCTCGAAATTTCTTAGACCAACCATTCGCGCAAGTTTCCACCTGCAAAACTTTTATCTTAACAACAGGGGTCGGCAAGCACCTCCCTTATTATTCAGGCAGTCACTCTTCAAAAACAACTTTTTTATTTTTTGTTTTCTCAGGCAGGTTGGTCTTCTAAAACAATTTTTTTTAAGTAATTGGCTCATTCGTCTATAAGTAAAAAACAACTCTTTTTTCCTTGTAGTATAACCTATTCTCCTTCATACAAAGATAATTTGCAATCTGAAAAAGCAAGCTTATGCAATGGTTAAGTGCTAAACAGGGGAGGCAAATACTAAAATATGGCATTTTGGTATAGTAGTAGTGTGAATTTTTCAGAGTAAAAACTTTTAGTACCAAGGTACTAAAATACATATTTTAGTACTCCTGCTTACACAACTTTCTCAAGAATTTAGTACCATGGTACTAAAATAGATGAATTATTTCATAATTTACACTATTTCTGCAGAAAAGTCTCCAAATGTTATCACTATTCTGTAAAGTAAAAAGTATATCAAGAAAAAACACATATAGTCCCAGACAAAAAATAGTATCAATAATTATAACAATAACCATGGAAGATCAAACTAGAATTTATTAATGTAAGACTTGGGCAATAATAGAAGTCCCTTTGTCTCACTATAACAACCATGCAATTTAACTAAAATTCATTAACAAGACTTCAGCAATAATAGAAGTCCCTTTGTCTCACTATAACAATCATGTAATTTAACTAAAATTTATTTACAAGACTAGGGAGGGCAAGCATTCGATTATATTTCTAACGAGGGCTAGGAGGAATGTAAATAAAGCAATGCAATGATTTCTTTTTGTGTGTGTTTATCAACCAAGGAAAAATTCTAATGAGGGTAGGAAGAATGTAAACAAAGCAATGCAATGATTTCTTTCTGTGTGTTTCTCAATCAAGGAAGAATTCTAATGAGGACTAGGAAGAATGTAAACAATGCAATGCAGTGATTTCTTTTTGTATTTTCTCTCAATTAATAAAGAACACTGAACACTCTAGAGAACTAGTGTCACCTAAATAAAAAAATTTGAAATCAGATTAAGGAACATGGGGCAGCATTGGGTTCAATCAGTTTCAATCTACCAAGAATGAAGTATGAAGAATGATTTAAAAGCAGGTCATAACAGAAAAGGTCTAAATTAACAGTATTTCAGGAGGTATTGAAGTGCATGTGCATCTCTCTGTTATTTAACTGCTTGAATTCTAGGGGTATTGATACACCGCTACCCATTTTATAATAGTCAGCATACATTTTTGGACCAAAAACATATTAGTTTTGGTCATTTTGTCGCTTAGTACCCATATGTCTGGTATTTTAGTACTTGCCCCCCCCCTGTAATCAACTAACTCATTATCTTGTTACTTTATAGGTAGTTGATCGGCATGCAATACTAATACAAGTTAATAATACAATTGATGTGTACTTGCTTGTTCTACCTCACCCCCATCTAACTTGATTATGGCACTGCAGTTAAATGACGAAGCTACGTGGAAACAATTCTTGGTGGATGCAGGCATACCTGCTGATGAATCTGGTGAATATGCAAAAACGTTTGTCGAAAACCGAATCAATGGCAGAACAGTAAAGAACATTACAGAAAACCAACTGAAATTGTTGGGAATAAACGTTCTTGGAGACATTCTTGCAATTCTGGACCACATACAAATTTCCAATCCACAACCCACAGCAACAAATAATGATCCCACAATTTCCTCGATGCTAGCATATCGACCGCCACCTACAACCACAAAGATGCCGACGATCCCTACAGAGATGACACAGCCACAATTTCGCAAGTTTGAGTTTGATTGGGATGTGTATAAGAAGATCGTCAAGGACCTTTGTTATATAGTGCATGTGATGTTCAGTCGAACATTGTCAACTCCCAACATTCTTCTAACTACCTGAAGATCAGATGTTGACATGCATCAAAGAGGTTGTAACAGAACGTACCAATCCTGCGATACACCGAAGGAACTTTGTAAAACTCCAGAAACACGAGAACGAATCCATGCAAGATTTCCGTAACCGCCTTAACACAGATGCGGTGGACTGTGCATACTCGTGCCCGGAGTGCCAAAAGGACACTTCATATGTAAATATCAGAGATCAATTGATAAGTGGACTCTATAAGGAGTCAGTCCAGACTGCTATCCTTGCAAAAGCTGATCAATTACCATCAGTAGATGACGTGATGAAGCATGCAGAAGCGCTTGAATATGCCATCCGTGACCAATCTACGTTGAGCAAATCAAATACAGAACTTGAAGCTGCACGTATCTCCGAATACAAGAAATCTAAAAAGTCCCAGAAACCACCACCACCCCAACAACATCAACAGCAATGTCCACAACAACAGCAACAAGTACAACCAAAGAAGCAGTGTTCTGGCTGCGGAAGCACAGAACATGGAACCTTCGGAACGAATCCTCGCCTCTCACACTGCCCTGCATGGGGTAGGATATGCGCCAAGTGCAGACGTCCCAACCATGATCAAAACGTCTGTCACCAAGTAGCAGGAGAGGCAAATTCATTTCTCATTGCATCTGCGTCCAGTATCGATCCAGAAATGCCTGATGAGTTAAAGGAAATACCTGCAATAATAACACCAAACGTAAAGGGTGCTACATCAGTGACACTAGACATTTTTCCAGACAGTGGTGCAAACCTATGTTTAACAGGACCACAACAGTTACAACATATGGGTGTGGATATGTCTAGCCTTCGGAAATTGTGAAGACGGAAACAAATAAAAACTGTTGGAAAGTCGAAACTAATATGTGCTGGATGGATACCAGTGACATTCAACATTGAAGGGGAAAGTACAACACAACCTTTGTTCGTTACCACCGAAGCGAAGATATTGACAAAATATACTTTAGCAAACAAGCTTGCATTGCAGTACGAATTCTACCACCATCCTACCCGAAACCGATGCCCCATGACAAAGTAGCAACAGTACAAGCAGCTTCACAGGAGGAAACCATCATCAACCGAGAGCCATCTCCACCACGACCAACTTGCTTACTTGCTATCCTTGCAAAAGCCGATCAATTACCATCAGTAGATGACGTGATGAAGCATGCAGAAGCGCTTGAATCTGCCATCTGTGACCATTCTATGTTGAGCAAATCAAATACAGAACTTGAAGCGGCACGTATCTCTGAATACAAGAAATCTAAAAAGTCCCAGAAACCACCACCACCCCAACAACATCAACAGCAATATCCACAACAACGGCAACAAGTACAACCAAAGAAGAAGTGTTCTGGCTGTGGAAGCACAGAACATGGAACCTTCGGAACGAATCCTCGCCACTCACACTGCCCTGCATAGGGTAGGATATGCGCCAAGTGCAGACGTCCCAACCATGATCAAAACGTCTGTCGCCAAGTAGCAGGAGAGGCAAATTCATTTCTCATTTCATCTGCGTCTAGTATCGATCCAGAAATGCCTGATGAGTTAAAGGAAATACCTGCAATAATAACACCAAACGTGAAGGGTGCTACATCAGTGACACTAGACATTTTTCCAGACAGTGGTGCAAACCTTAGTTTAACAGGACCACAAGAGTTACAACATATGGGTGTGGATATGTCTAGCCTTCGGAAATTGCGAAGACTAAAACAAATAAAAAATGTTGGAAAGTCGAAACTAATATGTGCTGGATGGATACCAGTGACATTCAACATTGAAGAGGAAATTACAACACAACCTTTGTTCGTTACCACCGAAGCGAATATATTGATAAAATATACTTTAGCAAACAAGCTTGCATTGCGGTACGAATTCTACCACCATCCTACCTGAAGCAGATGCGATGCCCCATGACAAAGTAGCAACAGTACAAGCAGCTTCACAGGAGGAAACCATCATCAACCGAGAGCCACCTCCCCCACGACCAACTTGCTTACCATATCCAGCAACTCCTGAAAACATTCTGAAACTTAAACAATACATAGTCAACAAGTTTTCCAAGTCAGCATTCAATGCTACCGATGCACCATTTCTAGCATTATCGACACCACCAGTCAAAGTTTACCTGAAACCTGATGCTGTACATACACCAATTCCAGTTCCTCATCATCACAAAGCACAAGTGAACGCACAGCTGGACAGAGATGTTGAGTTAGGAATCATCATGCCAGTTCCTGTGAGCACTCCAGTGGAATGGTGTGCACCAATGGTGGTAGTAGAACATCACAAGTACCCCCTAATACGAAGAAGAATGAAAACCATCAACAGCATCGATTACGGTAATCGATGCTGTTGATGGTTTTCATTCTGTTGAACTACACAAAGATATCCGTCATCTCTTCATTTTTATCACAGAGTGGGGACGTTATATGCCACTTCGTCTACCTCAAGGATACATTGCTTCAGGGGATGCATACACACATCGTACAGACAATATAATAGCAGACATTGAGCGTGCCTTGAGAATAGTGGATGATACATTAATTTATGATACATCCATCGAAGAATCATTCTTCCACACATGGGACCTTCTCACAACATGTGTGTCTCATTCAACACTATACGTGAAACAATACCAGGACTTGCTCCACATGATAAATAGTGGATTTCCAGCATCCAGAAACCTTGTTGAGCCAACACATCTACGAGAATTTTTGGGAGTACACGAACGGCTCTCAGACATGTCAGGTATCGCACTAATGGACAAGCGTATAATCATCCCACGTCTCCTCCGAAGGGGGAGTCAACCTCCAGAACCATTAATCCTAACACCCTCACCGGAATACCCATTTCAACAAATTTGTGCGGATTATTTCCACATTTACCTGACTATAGTTGATCGTTTCAGTGGTTGGCTTTGTATACACTATTGTAAAAGCAACGAAATGGACAGTAGAACTCTTATTAAAATATTTCGTGAACTCTTTGTTGCATATGGAGTGTCAGAGGAATTAAGTTCAGATGGAGGACCTCAGTTTATCAGCAACGATTTTAAAAATTTCATGGATGTATGGGGAGTCAAACAAAGATCATCATCATCTGCATCATATCCCCAATCAAATGGACGTGCAGAGTTGGGAGTTAAAGCTGCAAAACGTATCATCCATAACAACATCTCATCTGATGGCAGTCTCAACAACGATGATGCAACACATGTAATACTGCAATACCGTAATACACCCTTACCAGACCTAAAACTCAGCCCAGCGCCCAGATTCTTTTTCACCGTCAACTTCGGGATAGTATACCGACCCATCCAAGCCACTACCGTCTCCACAAAGAATGGATCATCGATGCTGAGCAACGGGAGAAGGCGTACTCAAAACGTAACGAGATGCTGATCTGCAAGTATGATGAGGATGCACATGAATTACCGACATTGAAGGTGGGAGCGGATGTTGTTGTGCAAAGCCAAGGTATGAAAAAACGATGGGACAGAAGCGGGAGCATAATTGAAGTACTACCAAACAGACAATATTGAATTAAAATGATACCATCTGGTCGCATAAGTCTTCAAAACCGTCGGTTTATACGAGAACTACAGTCTGGAACACATCCACATGTGCCGTTCATTCCCAACATAAGTACGGATACCTTATTGAGAACACAGACCAACAACGCTACCACCGCTAATGTTGCACCTGTCCACAATAACAGTGTCGCACCAACTAACACCTATACCAGAAATGAGATGACCCGTCATCATCCAACGATTAACAATCACCAGAACAACATCAATTCAGGTACTCCTATACTCCAACCTACGAAAGTACCCAGGATGTTGCGTAATTTACAAACGCATAATAACCAAGGGTTAAAGGAGACATTTGGTGGGGAAAGGAGATAATCAACTAACTCATTATCTCGTTACTTTATAGGTAGTTGATCGGCTTGCAATACTAATACAAGTTACTAATACAATTGATATGTACTTGCTTGTTTTACCTCACCCCCATCTAACTTGATTAGATTCTGATTCTGATTCTTACATACCTTACTGTTGGAAAAATTCTTAACATGAAGACCAATTTAGAATTTACACTGCGTGCCAAATTATTATGCATCTAACGTTTTTCGGTCTGATTGAAAATCCAAACGTCCATTTTCACTCAAATTTTGCATGATGAGGACGAGAGTTTCTAGATAGTTTCTAATAGTTTCTAGCTAATATAATTATAAATTGAATTTGATCTATACTGGAGAAGAGTTTGAAATATCATAATTTGGATGTGAAAAATTATTATGCAAGTATACTTGTAGCCCAGAGATATATGAGAAATAAGCAAAAAATGATAGGAAAAACCATCATCAACCCAAAAACAATGGGAAAAGGTGTTGAGTGAAAAAGACATTGATTAAATTAAATTATCTAGACTTATATGTAAAGTTGACTGTCATGCAGTATTACATTAGCCAGATAATTGAGCATCTGGCTGGACCAAATATGGTCACTCTGCACCAACCAGAAAAAAGATGGTATTAAATTAGTGTTGATGCAATATTTTGATATGCAGTTGTCAATGATGAGTTGGCTGGCCCATTTAAAGTTTGATATGAGATAAAGATAGAGTGTGAGTGTGCAAAGAAAGCTTTCTCTCTTGGTATAAAAGGTACGAGTTAAAATACAAAAGCATCTTGTATGCAAATCAATGCTAGTTTGCAGAATTCTCAATGTTCTTGTAATGGTCTATTACATTTATGTGAGAAAAACTACCAATATCAATTGTTCATAGGTGCTCAAAAGTGCAGAATCACATTTCAGACAACCGTAGTGTGTAATATCAAGCATCTAAACAGACTAATAACTAAACTAGGGTCCAGGGACACTTTTTTGGGCCAAAAATCACCTAAAATGATTGTTTTGCACAATATATCAATATGAAGAAGACAGACTTGGCTACAACAAAATCCAAATAATTACATTAAGACATTAAATCACATTTGAAAACTAATTGTTACAGAAACTTGACATAAAGCATTGTTAATGGCTCAATGAAGGGATCTTTAGGGGTCAACACAGCGACCAAAAGAGTCAAAATGTGCCCATTTAAACAAAAAATTAATATTATTGCCTAGAAATTGCATATATACATCAAATCACATTGGGAAACTAAATTTTACACAAATGTGAAGAAAGAAATTGTTAATAGCCCAATTCGAGGGCCGTCTAGGGTCACAACGGGGGTCAAAAGGCCCATTTCTAGAACAAATAAATATTATGAGCTGGAAATTTGCAAAATGTTTAGGGGGCAAAAATCGGGTCAAAACGGTCAAAATGCTCCCATTTATAGAAAAAATGAATATCATGAAAATTGCTTTTATACATTTAAGCACATTTTGACATTTTTAAGGAAGCACAAATTAGACCATTAATATTTTCTTCTGTCAAATTTTTGTAACAATCAGCTTCCCAATGTGGTGAACCAGAAAGAAATAAACAAGATCTAGAACAAAGATAAAATTAAATGTAATTACAAAGTGTAATTATAATCAGCAAATATATGTGACATCTCCAACAATTTAAGTTCCATTCCATCGACCTTGTTCGACCTAGTTCGACCTTGTTTGGCTTTGTTTGACCTTGTTCCGCTTTGTTTGCTGTTGAACAAGTCAATTGCAGTCAAACAAAGTCAACCACCTTTGAACTAAGTCTGTAACTTTTAGGGAAATGGTCAATGAGTCTTAATGAAGATTTTTTTTCTGACCTTTTTCAAGTGGATAAAACTTTGTTTCTCTTTTTTCGGTTGTTTTTGTTTATCTTAATTTTCCTTTTTGCATAACCCTTGCATCGTCAAGGAAGGGAAGACTGTTTTCATGCATAGATCCCCAAATTAGGCCATTAACAATTACTTTTGTCAATTTCGTGAAACATTTAGTCACCCAATGCGATTTAATGTATAAATAAAATTTTCTAGTCATTGATTTTCATTTTTTTTATTTTGACCCTTTTGATCCCTTAAGACCAAATAAGACTAAATTGGATCATTAACAATTACTTTTGTCAAATTGGTGTAACATTCAGTTTCCAAATGTGATTTAATGTATAATTACAATCCTTTAGATTTGTTTAGCCAAGTTTGTCTCCTTCATCTAAATATGTTATGCAAAACAGTCATTTTCCCACTATTTTAGGTGATTTTTGGCCCAAAAAATGTGTCTTGGTGACCCTAGATTAGTTTAAAGTCTGTTTAAATGCTTGATATTACACATTTATGGCAGTCTGAAATGTGTTTCTGCCTTTTTGAACACCTCCCAATCGTTTCTATTGGTAGTTTTTCTCACATAAATGATTAAAGATTTTGAAATCTCGGGCATGCTGACTGGGGATCTAATTACTTTTGGGCCAAATAAAGCACATTTTGGACTTCAGTTAAGTGGATAAATGAAGTGATTTCATTAATTTGTTCGAAAATGAGAGCATCTAATTGATCAAATAAGGTTAATTGCATTTTTTCTTCTACCAATCAAAACTTGTCAAAGCTTTTTCAAAGCTTTGTCAAAGCTTGTCAAAGCTTATCAAAACACATCAAAGCTCGTCAAGGTTGTCAAAACTCATTGGCCATGTTGACAAGTTTTGACGCTTTCCCTTGTGGGGGGGGACCTTTAAAGTTTAGTCTTGAAGATTCAGTAGATGAACGAATGAAGAATCCTTGAAAATTCCTTTAGAACCACTGGTGTTCTTTTAAGGCTGGTACTCACTGATGTTGTAGTAGTCATAGAAGTCGTACAAGTCATAGGAGTCGTACAAGTCATAGAAGTCACAAAACAAAATTGTTATGATGTAATCACTTGATACTTGAGTTACACAGTTGTTTGTGAACGTGCATGAGAAATATGACAGCTTTTAATAAAAAAGTTTTACTTTATGCTGCAATTGGAGTATCTATCTGTAACCGACAGAGGCAACTATTTAAGAAAAAACAAATCAAGAGATTCTGAACACATTTTCAGAGATCGCAGTTTGCACAGTGAATACTACACTTTGTGTCAGCAATTACGCGATGAAGAAAGAGAAGTACATTACAGATATGTGCGAATGTCTAAAGAGAGGTTTTGGTTAAGGCTAGTTCCCATTATAGTGTATCTCGCATCTCTAAGCGCTTCCACATAAAAGGATAAAATTGTTAAAAACGCGCAAAATAATAAATGCCATGCACTAAAAATTTGATAGCACAATCACGAGATATACATAAATTAAGCAACATTAGTAGTAAATATCATGAATTTAATGAGTTTGAGTTAAGATTATCGCTCAAAGTTAGGTTTTAACAATACTTTGAGAATAATAAGACTTAACAGATAATAGAAAGCATGTTGTGTTAGTAAAAACAGCGTATATGGTCTAGTCAAAAGCGCAATAGATTTTTCTGCTGGTATGCAGGAAACAACACATAACATAATAAGAAAACGTTTTTTGTCATGAAGTTAATATCTATTCTTAGTACAATAGTAGGATAAAAGAATAAAAGG
>JAUKPT010004153.1:0-11362 GCA_032273505.1 Nanomia bijuga
ATACCTTACTTTATTATTGCTTTCTAATCTTCATATAATTAATGGTACGGCACCTCTGAATAAAAAATTATTTGGAGGTACAATATCTCCGAATAACTTCTTCCTTTAAAAAAATCATCACTTATCTCAATGTTTGGCACATCAAAAATGGTAGCTGTGGTAGCTATGGTAGGTAAAGCATTAATGGACAATTAATTACCCTTGAACGCGCATAATCACGAGAAAGGCATTTATTTTACAAAAATATTTCGCACGTATTGAACATTAAATTTAATGGATCTATAAAAATAAGATTTTCTTTTCTTCTATTTCTTTATTTTTCATAAAATTGACATCATCGGAAAGAGGGGAAAAGGCGCTTATTGTGATATAAAGTTCTCCTTTTCAATTTTCTGATACACACTGTAGTTATCATTTTGGCGGTGCACAAACATTAGAATACGTCATCAGTGACGACACGCTGGAAAGGTGAATACTATTGGAAACCTCGCCTTTCGAGAAGCCCAAAAATGTATATGTTCTTAGAATTTTGATCATTATTTACCGAAATAAGGGGGGTAGATAGAATAACATCCAGATTTGTATATTATTCCTGTAATCCGTATCCACACTAACTATGAAACGATTTTTGAAATAACGCAGGAATAAAATCCAGATATTTTCTAAAAAAAGGAATAAGAACCCAAAATAAAGGAATGATATCCAGTTACTGAATGATTTTTTACAAAATGTTCGGAATGGTATTCAAAATATAAAGAATAAGATTTAAGGATAAAAAGAAGCGATAAGGAATAATATTCACAATAATAGGAATAATATCCACAATAATAGGAATAATATCCACAATAATAGGAATAATATTCACAATAATAGGAATAATACCAACATAAAAGTAACGCTTCATAACCTACCCTCACTTAACAAACACTCGATTTCTGTCTTTAGTAGAAATAGCATCCACTTCTAAGTAGCCGGAATTCAAACCCAAAAAGTGGATGCTATTCCTGGGTTGGTATTCAGCGTTCCCTTAACAACACTTAATTTTCTACAACTTCCTTATCAAGTTATTGATAGTATAGGCGCAAAGGATGAAATAGTTTAGGGGGAGGGGGGGTTGCGGTAAATGTTTTGCCCGAAAACCTGCTTGATTATTGATGATTTTTTTAAACGTTCACCCAGATTATCTGTCGCCCAGATTATCTAAAATCGTGATTTAAGCCATTTTGAGCAATTAATTTTGCCCGAAAAAAGTTGATTCTGACTGAATCTTTCAGATTTTGACCTGCTGTAGCCCCCTAGCAACCCGGCTGTTGCGCCTATGGTTGCTAGTATAACAAATCTTCTTGTTATATCTTGTTGTTCATGTTCTCAGATTATTGCCATTTGTTGATTGAATGTTTCACAATGTAGAGCCAAAAAGGTTACTTAATCAAAATCATATCGAAAACCATATTTTATAGCCAGTGTAGTTAAGAGCATGTCCACCCTCGTTCCCAGTGCTTTCATCCCATATGATGGCGGCGAAGGCACTGGGTACGAGTTTAAGAGCATGTGAAGACTTTCTATCTTTTCTACTGATCGGTCATACATTCATTCTTTGATCAATTTCTTTTCCTATGTCCCTTGAAACCTCTACACACCAATTATCTTATATTTGTATTTGTAAAAAAACACATTAAAAATGTCAAAGATTTTTCCTACTACCGACCCACCCATTGCGTACTATAATGACAGGCCTCGTCACTGCATACAAATCTAGTTCAGTGCCTTTGGTCAAAAAAAAATATATATGTGTTGTTCCGGTTACCCGACCGACCCTTGACCGGAACCGGAACCGCACATATTTTTTGTTTTGGTCTTACGGTAATTCTTTTCAAGTGATTTTTTCAGAGCAAGTTTATATCATCAAATAACGTCTTTAGAACAGATTTTCAGAAAAAATGGTTAAATCTCACTGGAATTGCGAGGTACTGTCGGTTTTACTAAAACATTCAAAAACTCGCGAAGTAATGAAAGTTATGACATCTTGTTTTAGCAACTGTTTGATGTTATTATGGTCTCTATGGTTACCAAGTATCAAAAAGATTGAAAGTTGCGAACAGGGGTAAAAAAGGGAAAACAAAATTTTAAGTGATTATGCGTCAAAGTCAGCCCCCAGTCTAAAGCTGTGTTCATATTAAAAGTATTTCGTGCACAGTAATTAAAATATTATTTCTAGCTGTGTATAATAGAAGTGCTCGCGAACAGTATTAACTTACACGTGTTAAGATAATCGATATTTAAGCAATAGGGTATTGTTAGTTGTGCAATAAAACGTTTTAATCACTGTGAACAAAATACTTATATGTTCCAAGTATTTCAATTTCAAAAACACCAAATACGCCGCTGCAATCATCAAAATATTTGCTTTCATGCTTTGGTCGAAAAGTTGAGAATATTTTTATCTTGAACCTAAAAAACACTATTCTTATAAAAAAAAGCCTGTTTCTCATACATAAAAGATCTTTCTTGGTTTTACAACTCTAATGTAAATTAAACATTCTTTTTATAAGTAATGCGTATAGTAAAATTTCATAAAGCGAAGGATGAGGTTCATGCGAGATTCATGAAAATACTGCAGAACTCTTGGGCTAAAAAAATCTCAGGCAATTTTGTGGCCTAACTTATAAATGGAGAATAGAACATGTACTGACCCACCTTTAATATCTAAAACAAATCTATCGATCTACTTTCTCACTCGGATTCGTTACACACAGCCTTCAAAAAGACTGTATCCCATGCCTTCCAACACCTGCCAAATCGAAACAAAATAAGGTTTCTTTCATTCATTTAAAAATATTTAGAATTCCACTTTTGAATTTACAAATAAACGAAACTGTGACATCTCAAACGTCTCGAAACGAAACAACATTGATCAATCAGATTTTCGTAAATAAAGTTGGAAAACATCTTTTATTGATAATAATAATAGCCAGGAGTTCTATGATTATTAGAGCACATTTCTACCAAGTTTTAGCTTGACATTAAGTTTGTCCGGGTTTAGGTGTGTGAAAAATAAACACAACATCAATCATTAACTTGTAAATAAGCAAGGATGGAAACCAGGATAAACAGTAATACCTCTCTGGCAGTGGCGGATCTGGAGTGTCTTCAGTGTCTTCGTGAAGACACTCATTTTTTATAAGAGCAATCTTTTTGGCAGTATTTTCTATCATTTAGGACTACGTTGGCCCTATAAATTGTTAAACTGAGTTCAAGATAATGGCTTACACTCTGGAAAATGGGTCCTCAGAGTATGTGCTTTTCCAGTGTTTCAATTTTAAATTTCCCTATAGCTAAGTGGGAAAATGAATATAACTTTTGAAGACACTCAGAAAATGGGTCAGATCCGCCACTGTCCTGACCAAGAAGCTATTAAGTTGACCAGTTAACAAAAAAGAAAACCAAAACCATAAAGATGAAACAAAATTGTATTAAAAAACATAAAGATTATGGCATGTTTGCTTCACAAAAATCAAAGCAAAAATAGATTGAAAATACCTGATGATGTATGAACAACGATAACCGGAAAAAAAATTAAAACGGCAAAATTCTGTCTTCTTAAGGGACATCTCAAAAAGGTTTTCATATTTTTTAACAGAAAAATGTAGCTCTCCAATGTCCCTAATACCTCAAGCGCTTCTCCCCTAAGAAAAAAGTTAAAAATGGAATAATGTTGTTTCAATCATAATTATGGTTGTCTGCTAAGACGATGCTTAACAGACATTTTCTGTTAAAAAATATGAAAACCTTTTTGTGATGTACCCTTATAAAAAACGTTTCGTCAAAAAGTTATAAACAAACCATAAGTTTTACTTCGTGATCAACAACAATCAACATATGAAAATATGAATGTCACTAAAAATCACAACATTAAGATTTTGAAATAAATGGGAAAACAATTCGTCGTATTTGTTGTGAACACCTGGTTTCCACATGAAACATAATCTTTCGGTGTAGGCACCGCCTACAGAAACCATGTTTAATCAACCAAACGTGCGACATTCGTGTAAATGATTATATTACAGCGAAACACGCAAATACTATATATTACTTTTGGCGGGAAAGTTACTTATATAAGAGCGGGGAAAATGTTTATATTAGCTAGGCCATCTGGTTATGGTGAATTATTAACGTTTAATTTTGGTTTATTGTTACAGAAACTCACGTAAGGTTTTCAAAGTTTTTTTGAAGAAATTGACTTTTTGATAAAGTGACTCAATAAGGAGCTTAAAAACATCCATAACCAAGCTTAGCTTATTTATGCTGACTACAGGAGTTCAACTCTAAACTTTCGGGGAATATTATACATAAAACATCATAAATATAAAAGTAAATCACGCTATTCAGGTAAAATCTATTATTTTAGTCGGGGAATTTCCCCGTTTTCCGGATCATATTTAGCTTATTATTAATCAATCAACTTGATGATGGGAAAATGGAGCAGCTAAGATGAGTCTAGTGGCTCAGTGGTTAGGTTACAAGTTTCTCAATGGAGCGACCCGGTTCGATCCCTCCTGGATCCTTGTAATTTAATTAAATCAATCACTGAAATAATGCCCGCCACAAGTGATCCCTTGTGGTGCGTTATATTCCACAAAGGATTCCGTTAAATGATAAATGTTGTATATGTGTAATAAAATGTCGATTCATCCCCGTTAGTAGTGCTTAATATATACTGCCTCTATCGGGAATGTCATAAAAATGTTGATCCATCCCCGTTAGTAGAGCTTAATATATACTGCCTCTATCGGGAACGTCTATGTAAGTGGATGAAAATCATAAAAAAAATAGTACTCAGTGAAATTGATACTTTGACGTTTTGATAAAGTGACCTTGTTATGTTATGTAATGTTTGTATAGGACGTATGTGATCGTTCACACTTCACACGAGCGCTTATTTAAACGAAACCATGCAAACTAGTCGACTGGATACGTGATGGTTTATAGGTTCAAGATGAAATTGATGGAAAAAGTTGGCAACGTTCAGACACTAAAACTAAAACTAAAACAAACTAGTCGGCTGGATACGTGATGATGCCTAAAATATTTACCGGTGGATGAATTCTTGTTAAAAGGTAAAATCGATGGAACAAAAGGAGATGATATTCAACGTTTCAATACTTGAAATCAAAATTTTGCAAAAGTTTGTTAAGTTCAGACACAGGCTAAAAGCGATTCTTTGACTTCTTGATATAGAGTGACCTCACATTACAAGAAGAAGTGAGTGTTTACAAATGAAACAAGAAAGCGCATCTGACGCTACAGAAGCTAAAGTAAAGAAGCAATCACGAGCAAGCAGCTAAGCAAATCATTCGGTGCTAAAATATGTGTCCATGTGTATTTTCTTAAAATCAGTTCCTTCTCTTTCTACAGCCAAAAAATCAATATTTTTTGATGCGTTTTTTTTTTGTTTGGTTCGTACAACTGAGCACTTTCGAATAAATGAATAAAAAGGAGGTTAGTTTCGCCTCTGAGAGCTCCTTTAAGAAGCGAAGCATATAAAATAGAATAGGGAAAAATCTTTAAATGATTGAAATTTCTGCACTTCAATCAAATCAAACTCGTGGAAATATTGATTATCCGATAATTTGATAACGAGCAATTAACCGCAATATGATAACAATTTACAAATCTTACCTAAAGTGTGTTTTAAATGCCTAGGGAATACAAGTATCAATTACGACTTCTTGAGCATTGTACCATGGGGTTTTTAGTCTCGCTGAGAGAGAGAGAGAGAGAGAGAGAGAGAGAGAAAGAGTCAATAAGGGTCTGGAATTTCTTGGACTAATTAATCTTCACTTCTTACACAATTTACCTGAAATAACAAACAAACAATCTTAGATATTAGCTTAGGCGTCCGTGATAAATTTAGGTTTTTGTCATTTTTTAAGTAATTGTAATATGTTTGCAGTGCCCCCTGAAAACCAATGACATAATGATATAAGCTACCCTAAGACGAGCCTCTTTTCATTACTTTTTTTTGTCTGTCCGTTTATGTGTCAATATAAGTAATAGGATTGTCTTTTGCAAGAACTTTTTAGTTCTCAGTTGATATTGCTTGAGATTAGAAACAAGGCTCCTTTTGGGCCTAAATAATATGTAGTAAGAAACACCCAATTGTAATTATAATACCCTTGATCAATTCCTCTTTGCCCTTAATGCCTCCTTAATTCTGTCTTAATATCTCAATTTTTAGTTTCTTTTGCATTCGATCAATTTTTTCTCATGAGTATGCCCAAATAATGGTTGCGTAATTCCACGCCAAAAGCATTTGAAACTAGAAGTTCACTGTTAAAGGTTATAAGAAAAAAAAACAGTAAAACACCTTAACTGCTCACTACTTCAAAATTCCCTTTAAAAGTCCTATTTACCCTAAATCTTCCCTTTATAATCAAAAACAATGCAATGGACGCGCTTTTGCGTGATTCCATAAAAAGAGTAAGAAATGTTTAATAATATCGAGAGCACTTGGAACTTGGGTATCAAACTAGTGACCCGTCTGATTTCACCAGACCATTTTAGGGATCATCTCAGAAGCTTGTTTAATTTAGTCATTTGATTGGTCGAAAATTACGTCATTAAGAATCTGATTGGTTCACTGAAAAATGTTTGAGTTTTATCAAAATATCAAAATGGCGACATTTTCAGCGAACCAATCAGATTTTTCATGATGTAATATTCAACCAATCGATATTCTAAACGAGACAAGCTTTTGAGATGAACCCTTAAAGATGTGCAATATTCTCTCTTCTCAATATCAACACAATTCAATACAGTCTCATTCTAAAATGCCTGGTTCAGAAAGGCTATTGGATAAGAATTGAGAAATGGCGGGAAAAATGATTATCGTCAGCTTTGATTGGTTTAGAGTGATGTAATGCGCAGACATGAGGCTGGATGGTACGAATACATTTATTTTGTTTTGCGCGACAATTAATTCTCACGACTTTATGTGCACTTGATGTCGATATGAAAGCTCATCAGAAAAAAAGGTTTTATGGGTCAATATTCCTATTATATAGTTGAAATGAGTGGATCTGAAAACTCTCATGAACTTAGATAAGACATATGATTTCGAGAAAGGATTAATTCTGAGCTTATTCATAGAAATATCCTATTTTTAGGATATCCTTTCAGGTTTTTGGGTATAATCGACAGATCCTATTGGGTATAGGTCTAAGGGGTTTTCTCCAAATTATAGGTAATTCGATTGGTTAAAAAAATCTTATTGGTTCAATTTAAAATATCTCAATTTGTTTGTTGTTTTGTCAACTCAAAATCGTGATTATTAAAGCAATATTTACCGTTGTATTAAAGCCGACCAATCATATTGTTGGTGATGTCATTTCCAACCAACCAACCGGTGAATTTACTTATAATTTGTAACAATTCCTTACATGGCTGTTGAAAGCATTTATTACAAGAAGTAGCCTCACCTGGTATTTTGCTATTTTCAGACATCCATCATGCGATTAAACAACCATACCAAGGTAAACCATCATAACCAACAGTTCTGTTCTGTTCTGTTCTGTTCTGTTCTGCGGTTATAGAAATTTCATGCGTACACTTTTTTGGACGTAATTTCTTCACGATTTCTCGCTTACATAAACCACACAAATGATAGTAATTATGTGTTCCCCACTTTGAGTACGAAACACCAAAATATTCTTGGTTTAGTCACGTGATCAAGTAGCAAGACTAAACTTCTAATCGTGCGATTGTGTGTTTTATCGTATTATTTATCTATCACTAAAAAGTAAAAAGAGAAAATTGAAGATTATTGATTGTTAATTATGCAAGGGGATTTCAGGCACGTAGCAGGCTGGCCATTCAACATTTAGGAGGGAATTATGAATTGATTGGGGGTCGTCATAATTTGCTATAAAATTGAGTAGAATCAATGACCATGAATTTAGCAGTAACAGTATATGCAGGGTGCCATATTGTTCCGAAGCCGCGAAGGAGCTTCGCAGGAAGATCCGAAATTAGCCAGGAAGGAATGATTATAAGCGTACAAAAGAACAGATTCCCATTGCCAGGCTTGCTCAACTGTCGTAGCATAAGAGTATCAACTAAGAGAAGTTCCCCGCCCTGTTAAACAATCTAAGAAATAAAATGTGCGAAAAAGCGATTCTGGAGGATATGATAACCATGGTAACCGGTGGTGTGAAAATGAGTAGGGTAGAGGATGGAAAGGGCGAAGATTTGGCATGAAGGTTTTCAATTTTATGGCACCCTGAGTAAATTATTTCACTCTCGACTGATCTTCTTAAAAAAGGTTTATGGGGGTTTTCGAATGGTTGGATTTGAGTGATAAAAACATTATAAACGCTCAGAAACTCATATTTCGTGACTCATTCATCTTCTCTACTAAAAGAAATGTTCGCTCTAACAGCGCTAAAATGATTACAATGAATGCATTCCATCCTGCCGCCACTGGTAGGAAAAATTAAAATAGATGAGAAATACATCTAAGAAATATTTAAATTATTATTAAGAGGATTTGTACTAAATATTTACCTGTTTTCACAATGTATCTATAATTTAAGAAAAAATCCTACAATCGAATTTTCGTTTTCAACAATATTCACCACACTTATTCCACACCAATTCACCACCACATCTTTGCAACAGAATAGGAGTGCTTATGCAGTAATACCTTACATAGGTAAAAAAAAATAATAGCTGGCTTGAATCGTTACACACCACAAGTAATAAATGAAGTCAATAACAAATTGACATTTGCCGAGTGGGAACCTGTCGTGAAACCCAATCAACGTGTGGTCGTTGTGACCACGTGGTGAATATGTGTCAAACGGAGAACACTTATTGCACTGTCAGCATGGTGCCAAGATGTCCTTATAAACACGTGGTGACCCATAAGGAGAATTGTGGATGGAGGAACTTTTGAATCGTTTTTTTTTTGTTTCTTCATGGGTTCAACTATGAATTTTCTGGGTCGAGATGATTTAAATTTACAGCCGGGGTATAATGCAAAAAATACTATAAACATAATTTCTCCGATTATATATTCTACTGGGAAATCAAGATAAAATTTAAAATTTCAGCTGGTGAATCAATCAGATTCCTGATGAGATAATTTTCAACCAATCAAATAACAATGATTTGTAGACAATCCCCACTGCACTATACTTAGTTTGAGTGGATGAATGACAAAAGTCACATGACATGCTTCGATTTTCAATAGTAAATAGCAGGGTTTAGGTACGGTAAGGTAAGGTATGCATTTGTGATGGAACAGTCATGCATAGCCATATGCATATGCTAATCCGTGGACTATAGTTCCATCTAGTGTTTCGTCAGGTACCAACTGACTACCTAATTAAACTCATATAGGTTGACCCGACGGACTTACAGCTTCGAAGGGAGCCAATTAGAATGTTCATCATGTAATTTTCATCCAATAAAATGGATATAATTTTCTTAGGATTTGTCGACAGAAGAGAAACCTTTTCCTCACAAATTACATAATTTAGGTTAAATAATTGTCTACAAATTGTAGGTAAATTTGCTGTTTGATTGGTTGGAATTACATCATTGAGAATTCGATTGATTCACTTGAACATGAGCTGTAGTCTTCACAAAACATCAAATGATGACATTTTGAAATCAACCAATCAGATTCTTGATGATATAACTTTCAACCAATCAAATGGAAAATTGACCTTTGATTTGTAGACGCTCCTTTCCAAGTGATGGAGTAGAAAGCCATCGTGACTTCTTCCTTCTTCCACTTATGACGTCATCATCTCTCTCCTGCCAACATTGACACCAGTCTATATTTAGTAACAAAGAACCTTGAATACATGAGTTGTACGCATTTCTCAAATTACTTTCATGTGAGTGTCACTCCCCAACATCCTTAAGAACTGCGAGGGAAATTTACTTGGCCACTTCCTCGTTTTCCTCCCCCTCACTTATTTGGTGACATGGTTACTCGAGATCAGGTTGCACATGATCATTTTTGCAAGTTTTATGAAAGGGGTCGAAACTGCCCTCACACTCTACGCCACGGACCTGTATATGCTAAAAAGCAACCTTAGGGTTTAGTAAAGGAGATAAAACAATGTTCTGTCAGAATAGCGACCTGTCAGAATAGCGACCTGTCAGAATAATGACCTGTCGGAATAACGACAGAAATTATAAAACTGACACAATTCTGCACTACGAATAACGATATGTCAGAATATCTAACCATCAATTCTAATTGAATTTCAGACAACTGTCATAATGCAAAAACTGTCTGAATATCAGTCTGTGTCAGTATACTGAACTATCAGTTGAGCATAAAAATAGGGAAATTCTGTCGAAACTACGAACTGTGTTTGAATGTGCAACTGTCGTCGGAACAACGACCTGTCGGAATATCAGAATATCGAACTGACCCAATAACGTCTTACAAAAAGTAAAACATCAGCGCAGGATCGAGTGCGTCAGACCCAGGTCAAGTCAGGTAAGATGTTTATATGCTCGGGGGGTGGGAGGGTAACTTCCATATGAGCTCTGACAGAATGTGCCGCGTTAAAGTAGAAATGGGGGTAAATTTAAAATTTGGCTCCATAAACGTCAGATATAATAAAAATAGTAAAATAGTAAAAGAAAAAATAGTAAAATTTTATGTAGGTAAAGGTCATATTTCTCCAAAATAGCCCCGTAAAAACAGGTACTCGGAAAATACCTCCGCGGGACACTCCTGTCAGCCTGTCAAACTAGTTACCACCCCGAGCTCAAGTGACTCAAGTGACTCAAGTCCCACCTAATGCTGTGTAAGTTATCAACTGACTACCCTATTGCCTACATGGCATTGCCTAACGATGTGTATTTTACTGCATTTTTTTTGCAGATAAATTTTACTGCATCGTTGTAATAACACTCGTCTCCACCATCAGTTAGTATCCCACGGAGATGATGCGTGACTTACGCGGTAGGAAGTGTGCTGAAAGACAATATACCACTATGCGTTGGCCGAGCTAGAGGATCTTACCCGTACAGACGCGGCGCTGTTCGGCAAATCTGTCATTTTCTCGGCAAACCTTCCTAGATAATAAAAAGAAAGTGATATTACTCCTGTTGACAAGTTCGGCAGATTTTTACCTAAGACTTTGTGAGGCTCGAAAAGATGTAAGATTATCGAGCTCTGTGCGTTGGTATAAACTGACAAAAATTATATTAAAATCAAAGTTCACCTCTCTGCATCACATTTAAAGATGACAATCTTTAGCATTTTCTGTGGTGTTGAAATTAAACCATCCAAAGATCGAATCGTAAAATCGACTTACAATCCAACTTTGATTCTTTC
>JAUKPT010004154.1:0-11362 GCA_032273505.1 Nanomia bijuga
AATAATTTTCTTTGAATTTCTAGGTAGATCATATCAAGGACTATAACTCCTGGAAGTCTCAACCCAATTGCAATTTTTTTCAAGATTTGACGGAGGGAGGCACGAAGAAGGCACTTGGCAGGTTTTTATATACATTTTTAATAACGTCATCACAAAAAAGTGCTGACGTATGCAACATATTGAACCAAGGGGTAATTTTTTTGATTTTTCTAGTAGATCTCATGAAGGTCTATAACTCTACTGGGTTATACCTCAATTGCTTCATTTTTAAAGATTTTAGAGAGGGTAGTCTCATAGCACTCAAAAAAAGCCCAGTCCAAATAGAGTTAAGCTCTACTATCGGAGATAAATCAACATTCACAACACACACATACACTTGGAGCACTTGAAACGCATTGAAATGCATATTTCAGAACATATTTCCCAAAGTGTTTCGAGCACTGGAACCCAGTTTAACTATTTAGTCTTGAAAACCTGCGAAAAAAGGCTCTTATCAAAAATGAGTGTCTTCATGGGGACACTGAAGAAGATCCGCCACTGTTAAGTCACCTCAATGATGTACATGGAGTATTTAGACTGACAGGAAAGACCGTGTGAATCACATTGATGTATCAACCATCTTTTTTCCATCATTATCAACACACTCTCGAATTCATTACATCGAGAAAGAAGTATCATCATATCTTTTTTTTTCGTTATTAGCTATCAATTAGCTGATAAGTTGTTATAGTTTAACAATTTGTGGTTATCAAAATATCCGAGTGGTTTTCTGAACAGGAGAAGGTGACAAAAACTCGGGTTTGACGTTTGTGTGAAATGTTTAATAGAAACTGATGGGATTGCATAGCTTGAAATGTAGCTGTGAATAATGGCCAGGCACCACAGTCGTATCTCTTAATACAAGATAATGCGTTATGAGAAATCAACACCCAATTGCATCGATGGTTTTAACATTTCAATTCAGCGGTAACGATACTTTCAACTAAGCTAGAAAATGATAACCTTCTTCGAACCACAGTGATGATATTATAGGGTTATTATAGAGAAACAATCCACTAGTTAGATGGTTAAGGCATATCATGAATAAGCAGAGAAAGAACTTGTAAATTATAGTAATAGCCTTAACATTGACCTTGTTTATATTTATATATTTTCATTAGTCTTAGTACTTTAGTGCCCATGAAGAAGGTGAACAGTAAATTAGCCATTGACAGTAACTCGGGTATTTGAAGACAATAAATTAAAATACTTCACACCTCAAGCAATGTAAAAGAGATTCTGATAAGTATCATTAAAAGCTGCTTATGGCGATAAAGGGGTTCGGGAAGTTAATATTGATAATTTAATACTCTATTTTTTTCGTTACGCCTCATCCCCCCCCCCCAACACACACACACACTCACCATCAAAATCAAAAAAAGTTAAGAACAAACGAGGCTGCAGTTGATATTATGGCATATAATTTTTCAAAAACTTATCGGGAATATGAACAATCTAGGAATCTAGAAAATACAAGCAGTTTTTAGAATAAACATGACGAAATGAACGTTAATAGACTACAATGAATCACACATTTTTATCTGACAGTCATAAAGTTGACTTAATGACGTACATATAGTAAGTGAACACGGAGTACAATACTCAAACTTGCAATTCAGCTTCTTTCATTAGAAAATCATCATCATTCTAGGTTAGAAAATGATGATATCGAAAATATTTACAACTCATGGTTTCTTTAATTCACCGCTAAATATTATTTTAGAAGGTATTTTGCGATAATTTTAGGTCGATGGTTATATCTAAAATGCCTATCAGATTTGTCTATCAGATCATGTCAAATACAATCCAGATTTCATTGCTTGTTTGCATCATCCCATGCTCATAAATATGTTTATTCGTCAACATTCGAATAAACGTATTCAGCAAATGTGAAACATTTAGTTAGACAACAGTTGATTTGGAATGCAATGCATTTGCCGCTAACTTCTCTTGGGTTTGAAATGATTCATACCATAACAAAGTAATTACATCAATAAACGCTGCAGAATAAATAAGTATCAGTATCTTGTAATACTGTTATATCATATAACTCCACCTGGGCACTGTGGTTGTAGCTTAGAATCTCCCTTAGCTTTGCTGAAAACGTTTCATTAATACCCTCTAAGAGAGAACCCTTTTTAACAGAAAATATTTGGCTCGAAAGAATTCGTGACCCCGTTATCCGATTTGAGTAAACAAGTCTAGCCCCATCTTTTGTCTACAAAAAAAGTAACCTAGTCATTAAATCATCAATCTCATTATTCCATCTTCATGACCCAGTTGTTAATAGCTACTTAAAAAAGTCATTGTCCACTTCCAATTTGCCTCCCCCTTCATTTTATGAATATTGCCAACCCCTATGAACTGTTATGGAATTCTAAATAAAATCATGAGTAATAAATCTGCAAATTGTTTAGCAATAAGAATTATTTCTAAAAGAGTTAGTTAAGCAGAGGGGGTGGGGGACAAATGCTTAACAGACGTTTTTGAAAACTGACATACCCCTAATATGAATGGAAGTGTGTTAAAAAAATGATATTTCTGCAAGATTCATTTCAACTAAATCGACACTCTTCAAAAGCAGAGTTGAACTTCTGCAGATATCACAGCATTTTGACATGAGCTCAAATGCAGCAGAATAGTTCTGTACACAAGGCCAACGAAAATATTGCAAACGGATGGCGGATTCATATCAGAATTATAGAGAATATTGAGTTTATTTATAGCAGATACATTTCCGACTGCAAAATACTTATCGTGTTTTGACATCAAATAAATTCATGTCGATTTGATGACGTCATCATTCAAGCATCTTCACAATAAGAAAATAAATAAAAAACATAAAACAAAATGCATGTAATGAAGAGATCAAAACAACATAAAAAGGAAAATGTTGACATGTTAAAAGAGTTAAAAACAAAGAAAATGAGGTCATAGGTTGCAAACTGTCATTACTTCATCAACCAAACTGAAATAGCCTGATATATCAAGAATAAGCACATTTTGTCCGCATACTTAAGTGAAAATGTTAACCAAATTTGGGAATACTATCTCATTTCTGCAGTCCTTTTTTTAAAGGCCAAAATGTAATATTTTGACAAAGTTTTAGGCCCAACTTACCTAAATATTTCAAATTGCAGAAATTGTAATAAAATGAAAATGTTACCCCTAAAAATATCTTAGAATGAGTAAATTCAAGATGAAAACAAAAGAAAATCATAAAAACTAACCTTGTTTGAATGCAAAGACATCTTAAATTTATCAAAATACATCCATTTCTTTGCATCGCTTGCATCCAAATCGTGATAAAAGTCTCTTGCTCCGAATCCGAACGAATGAAAACTACCATCCGGCTTGAGAAGCAGGGTGGTCGGTGTCTTTTGATTCGTGACCCCCGGATCACCCCCTTCCCATCGCCTCATCATATGTATACTATTTGCATCCCTCGTAAACGAAAATGCGTATCCACTAAAAGTCGTCCCAAAATCAATAGCGACTACGACAAGCGAGTTGTGCTGCCCAACGAACGACATACGGACGCCGGAATCAACGGACGCGATGGCCGAACTTGCATGTGAATGATGTGAGTTTATACTGCCAGAACGCGACGATAGCTGATCGGACGTCATCATAACGTTATCCCCTTGGTTCGGGGACGTGCTACCCGACCCCCCGTACCCGACATCCACGTGTTCTTCAAACGCCAAACTGTTTCTTTTCATGTTTATACTATCGACACTATCAATGGTATTTTGATGTCGTACAGCACTACCACGTAAATAACGTTCGAAATTCGAGCGTGCCGCTTGGTCCCGTAACTGGACCTGATGTTGACGTAAATCGACCGCATTAATCCCTACAGCACCTTGTGGGGGCTGTTGGGGCGCTTGTATTACGTCACGTTGCATAGGTGCAACTTTAAAATATTCAGTCGTTTGCGGATGAAGTCCAGCAACACCAACACCCCCAGCTTCATAATCACCTTTACGACGATTTAGTTGTTCTTGTGAAGCATATCTGCTTAGCTGTCTATATGTTGTTTCATGAGCACGAAAATTTGACGAATTTACATCATACGTACTTCTACTTAAATCCTCTTGTGAACGATAACGCGTACCAGCATTCTTAATATTTGTTGAAGTATTTGTATTCATATGTCCACTACCGTTCGTGTATTGTTCTGCGCGCATTAAGTTCCGTTCCATATTTTTAGCTTTTTGTTGACGAAATAAGCGAAAATCCTCTATAGTATTCGTACTACCAACTGAATAACGATTTTTGTGACATCGCTGCTGTTGCTGTTCTCGTTGTTGTAAAGCTAGTTCACTATTAGAGTGTCGAATATACCCAGAGGAATCAGTTTGATATACAAGTCCATCGACGCTAACTCGTTGCTGTTGTTGCTGTTGTTGATAGTAATTCTTTAAGTTATTATTATGATGAATATTCGACCCACTGCTTGTATTACTGTTTATGCTATTACTAGAATAACTGTTATTTAGAACGTTATTAAACGACGATTGACCGTTCGTTTGAATAATATCATCATTATTATTATTAGTAGTAGTAGTAGTAGTAGTATGATTTATATAGTCGCTATTATTAAAATCGAATTGCTGCGTTTGTCGACCTTTTTCATCATAATATAACTGACTCAAATTACTACGATTTAGTTGGTGTACAGTTTGTTCAGTCGAAATACCACTACCTCTGTTTGTAATATTATTATCATCGATTATAGAATTACTACTATTCAACGAAAATTTAGATTCAGAAGTCGTCGTGCTATTATTGTTATTATTGTTGAAACCGAGTATTTTTTGTTGATCGCTTTTCAACTCGTTGTCACTCAAGTGTGACAATGATGAATCGGTATCTATAGCAACGCCATTATGTCTGCTCGTTGTTCGATTAGATTCGTTTATTGTTGTTGCTTTTAAATTTGAAGTATTATTATTGGACGATGATATTTGAGTTGATGTCAACGACGATGTTGATGGCAAACCATCAGTTGATGTAAAATAATTCGTTGCATTAATATTATTATTATGAATTTCTGTTGTAGTGTCGGTATGTGAGGAATGCGAAATATGTTGGTTTTGTAAATCGTCTATATGTGATACAGTATCCGGTATCACTATTGTATTAGTACTATATGGAATATCACTCGTCGACGTCGTTTCAAGATTCAGTTTGTTCAAATCGTCGTCGACAGACATCATGTCGCTCATAGAGCCGACAGAGCCGCTGCGACCAGTGTCGATCGATTGACGATGCAGGTACCACAAGAATCGTTCAGCTTCGAACTCTGCTGTTGTCGCGTCACCTAAATCTAAACTAACGACGGAATGTCTGACGTCCCGTTCGGATATTGTGTAGCCCGGATCGGATGAAATGCTATCACCACCATCGTCATTTCTAAGTAAATAAAAAGCAAAATTATCATCTTTGTCGGCCATTTTGGTATTTTTTTTTTATGTTTGCAATGTAACGTCAATACAACTATTCAGCACGTAAATATTACGTAAAACCAGATTTTAAATCAATAGTAATAAGACCAATAAATCCAATAAACTGCTCTTAATAATTGAAAAAAGGCGAATCATTTTTCAAATTCAGCTTTTGTCTTAACAATCAGGATCGCGTCTAATCCATCAATACTTCCTTTTTAAACCATAAACAAACATTAAACGAATTCTATTTTTAAGACTAGTGTAGCCATTCAGATCTCAGAAAGTCATTAACATTGACTTCAATTACTTTTACGAGTGCATTTGTTCATTTCTTAATCACAGTGCGCTGTCATTTTCTACATGATATATGACATAACATATACCATCTTAAGTCCAACTTTAGTACAAAGTAACAACACTACTCTCGTCTTAAAAACTTTCTTTTTTTTAAATTTAGTTTAGTATACGCGGATTGAATAATACAAGGAAATCCGCGCAAATCTATGTATACTTCTTAATATCTAAAACAGAAGTGCCTTCTTATATAAGACTTTATTTAAAAGATATTGCATTCGCTTTAAACTACTTGTATTTATTAAAAGCCATCTTCTCAATTCAATATTGTAATCATATCAGGTCTATGTTGATAAAAGAAGTAAAAATTAACTAATAATTAATATATTATTACAAACAAATTAACGCATAAACATCCGCCGTTGTACTGTAAGTCAACACTTGATATGAATGAAGGAGGATTTCGACTTTTTCATTTACTACCAGTATTTATTTGCATATGATGCCTGTGTTATCAGTATATGCAAGTTGTTTGTGTGCAAACTATTATAAAAGCAACAATAATCAAATTTGA
The DNA here is from genome assembly GCA_032273505.1 of Nanomia bijuga. Classification (NCBI taxonomy): domain Eukaryota; kingdom Metazoa; phylum Cnidaria; class Hydrozoa; order Siphonophorae; family Agalmatidae; genus Nanomia; species Nanomia bijuga. The sequence continues at coordinate 6,361 of JAUKPT010004154.1, forward strand.
AATATCTATTGATAGGCATATCCACTATCAAAACTACTCAAATTTGTTCTTCTAGTACTTGTATTGTGGCATTTTGCCCAAGTATACGCAATTAAAATACACTTTTTATGAAATACTATTTTAGCAACTTCGGTGTTACTTTTACCAAATTTAACCCTCTAATTTACTTATGTAAAAAAAACCGTCAATATATATATATATATATTTACATATGATGCCTGTACTGATAACAAAAAATTTCTTCCATTCTTTTTTCGATGAAGTAAACGCCAAACTTAAATTCATATTGATATTATGTATTTTCAGAACATGCGATGCAAAGTTTTTCTTGACTGCCTTTCAAAACAGATCAGCTTTACAAAAAATGTAGTTGTTACTATATAAAAGAGATGTCTCTGATGAAAAATAAACATTTGAAGATGATAAAATGTCGTACAAAAAAGTGATTGTTAAAGTTGCGTGTATGTGAGCTTGAGAGATATAAGGCTACCCTGTCATGGAAGATTTTACTTCATAATCCATATGTAAATTGGTTTACGCAAACCTTTAAAAACAAAGAAGGAACAGAAATGAGATGTGCCAAAAGCAAGTTGTGTGAAAGGTTTAGTGATCGGCTAACTAAAATTTGACTTGTTTAGAGATTGTCGCCAAATTTCAACTATTTCAGCCGTTTGATTGGTTAAAAATTACAGCACCAAGAAGCTTATTGGTTCAACTTACAATATCACAATTTGATGTTTTATTAAAATCAAAAATGATAAAAACACTTCTATATGAACCAATCCGTATCGTGATGATGTAATCCCAACTAATCGAAAAATTGAATTAGCCATAATTTGGCGACAGTCCAGAAATTGATATAGAGGCAGTGTATCGTAGAGTAAGAAAAAATGCGGCTCTTGTCGGTTTATGTCGTTTTTTGATATCAAAGGTATATATGTCAAAGATACAAGACACTGGATGGAAAATCCTAGTTGAACTATGGGTTGTCTTAAAGCAAACACATAAGATAGATGGTGGTATAGATTTGAGTTAATATTCATCTATCTAATGGTATCACTTGCTAATCACTCCATCTTTATATCATGACCATTTTTTATACCAAAGGAGGAACTGAAATGTAGATGCATGTAAAATACATAAATGTTAGTAGTCACGCACCACTCATATTTGAGTAGTCTGTGCGATGTCGTAAATACTAAGAAGTTAGATTACACTTGGCTCGCTCTCAACTTGATATACCCGAGAATAAAAAAACATTTTCGGAATTATCTAAAATGATTTCCTAGTAATCTAAAACAATTCCGCAATAATTCAAATGATTTCAAGATATCCCAACCGAAAGATTTTACCAAATTTCACCTCTTGGATCATTTGATTACTTATTTTACAAGTACAAGATCTGATTTAATTTACAATTAAAACAATATAATTAACATTAATTTAAAGATGTAACTGTTATTAAATGCTCCTTTAAGCTTTGACCGAACATCATTAAGAAAACCAAAATAAATGGCTAATTTAGCCACTCTTCAAAGACCAATATCAAGAAATATATTGCATAGTGAACTTCTCATCTATTTTTATCTGCCCACAGATAAGTCATTATTCAAATCCAATCCATTCATAAAGCCAATTACTATAATTCATTTTGTAATTCCAAATATAATCCCGTGGCTTTTTGGACCTAAGTAATGCCTCAATAAAGAGCTTGCTCCTCCTGACGCGCCCTACAGAATAATATCACTAATAATATCTACTAGAACAAATAAACCTCGTATATAAAGGTATATCAAAATATATTAAGGGGGTCATTGGACTAACAGTGATAAGACTTACATGTCGTACGAATTTTGCATCACACGCACAAAAGAAAGTTCTCTTCTAAATTCTGCGCTCACAGGAAGCAAAAGCTTATTCGACACCCTGGATAACACTATGTAATCATTCATATTATATTTTGAATTTAGAAACTAGGCCATCAGGTTTAACCCACTATAGTGGGCCATGCCCGGAGTTACTGTCAAGCCTATTCGCCGGGTGCTACTTTTGAATCGCCGGTGGTCGAATCAAAACGGAAATTCGCCGGTGCTAATTCACCAAAATTTCACATTCTCCTACCATTATGAAATAATGTCCTACATTTGCAAAACTGATATGTATTTTCCATCTACAACCTCTTGATTGATATAATTCAAATCGAAGGGTAAATCACTCAGATTATAGGTAAATATGTCATTTGATTGGTTGAAAATTTCATCGTCAAGAATTTGTCTGGTTTCTAAAATGTCATCATTTGATATTTTGTAAAAAAACTGAAAATGCTAATTCCAAAGATGATATCGGATAACTGTTTATCGTTACCGCAAAAAGAATCATGGGATTGTTTGAGTGATAATCTACATTCTCATAGAACCGTCGTTTAAACATGCGATGGGAATGTTAATATGTTAATTATCACCCAAACTGTCCCATAATGTTTTGCGCGGTAACAATAAAAAGTTATCCGATATCATCTATTGCGAGAAGAAATCTCGATGATTTACTAATTTGTAGACGATCTATTAGTAAAACGATAAGTAAACAAGTGATCTTGAAGTCTTTTGTTAAGATGTAATATAACATCATAAGCTGATTTGAGACAGTGGACGGTTAGCAATAACTTTAAACCAAATAGTTTTCGCGGGTAATCTAAAAGCACATTTACATTATCATAGCTAGCGAAATGGCTCTAAATATCTTAGCAAATATTATTGTAGGTGAATTTTTTTTTTAAAATGGCGTATATGACCCAGACACGAATCATACTTTGTTCTCTCAGTCCTCCTTTGATGCTTTTTTAAATTTCGTCTGTAAACTATCAAAGACCAGTGGCGCATAAATTTGTTGCTACCCGGTACCGCATCCTTTGACAAGATCAGTAAAAAGAATAATGAAAAAACAAACATTTTGCAGGAAGGCAACTGCACCCTCCTTCTCGAGATGTTCCTTGTCCGGTACCGCTGGTGCCCACGGTACTCATTTTCTGCTGACCAATAATTTTTATAAGATATTTTTAGACTTTTTGAAACTTTCTAGCACTAATAATCAAGATATTTCAGGACATCAATAATAAGTTTGATGAGTATATAATAAGCATATCGATTTATTTGCATTCCTTGATCCTGGAAGCATTTTAACTCAATAGAAAAAGACAAAAATACTATCAATTCTCATTCTACTTTCAGACCTTCTTCCAGTGCAAAGCAAATATCAACAAATAATTCAACCGGGACACAAGAAGCTCATGCTACCCATTCTTTGATTAAAATCGAGATTCTTTTTTAAATTCCGCCGGGATATTTTTTTTCCGTTTGAACTTTCATTGGGTCAGACAATTTTTTGTATTTTCGCCGGGGTAAAAAAATGAGGCCTGCCGAATGATGTAAAATGCACTTACACTGCCATGGTTGAAGATCATTGTGAAGAACGTTACTGTACTTTTTTCAATAAGATCGTAGACCTGCTTAAGAGGTTATTATCTCTGATAATTGAAAATTAATCATTTTATCAAAAAGAAATGAACCAATCTTCCCACTAAAGGGTGATAAAAGATTAAATCATAAGCAATAAAAAGATGCATCAAGTAAGTATGATAAAGATTTAGGGAATAAGGATATTCGTAATTTTAGGTTTAATTCATCAAAATTTTAAGCGAAATTCTGGCTGAGCAATAAAAAACGATGCTTATATAAAAAGAGTGTACATTAGCAACTGATACGATATGCTACATAAACCACTACTGGATATCATGCTTGGATTGTTGTTGTTGCGTTTTTGTTATTGATGCACTTTATTTACTGTGTTTTTTTTATAGCCACAGTTAAAACTGGGGTTATCATGCCGCCGAAATGCCGACGAAAGGCCGACGAAATGACGTATGAATGATACTTATAACTCATGTCGCATCTGCCAAATTAAACATATTACTCTTACCTCTGCTTATTTGAAATTTTTACACCACTTTAATGCCAGCTTTTGAAAACCAAGCCAATTATAGAGGTCTTTCAACCTTTGAGATAACATTTTTTTACTAAGTTCTAAAATAGCCTTTATTAGAGAGATTTTTTAACTGAAAATAGATTTCACTTTTTTTTTCTGAAAATAAAATAAAATCTTGTTATCAAGAAGTTAAGAGAAATTTGCTTTTAGAACAATTTGTTACTTTTCTGGATTACATCCGTCTTCGGAGGATGTAATAGTTATAGACCTCTTTTGATAGGTAGGAAATTACATCATCAAGATACTGGTTGGTACATGTAATAGCGTTTTAATCATTTTTGATTTTAATAAAACATCAAACTGTGACATTTCAAATTAAGCCAACAATCTTCCTTATGCTGCAATATCTAATCAATTAAATGACTAAAAAAAGCTGAGATTTGACGATAATTCTTTATTTGAACAAGTAATGGACTTTTCGAGGGGTTGGATCTGAGAACCTCTTGAAACTACTTGTTTTAATGTAAGTAGTGATGACGAGATCGGAAATTCGATTCTTCCTCTCAAATAATTTTTCTTTTCTTAGAACAAAACCTTGAAAACATGAACTTAGAACAAAGAATACAATGTCATCGCTAGCAGGAAGGGTGCTTAATCAAGCTGTCGGATTCTTATCGAGCTTTTGGATAAAGTTGTCGAATTTTTAGATATCTTGTTGGATTTTGGGATATCTTGTCGGATTTTTGGCTATATTTGTCAGAATTTTGGCTAAAGTTGTTGAGTTTTGCGACTAATTTTCTTGAGCAGTTGGGTCAGTTCTCGCTTATTTCCTATTCAAATGATTATTTCACTGATGGGTTTCGATTCGTTTGTTGAGCTATCAATCAGAAAGTCTGTGTGTCTGTGTGTGTCTGTGTGTGTCTGTGTGTGTGTGTGTCTGTGTGTGTGTCTGTGTCTGTGTCTGTGTCTGTGTCTGTGTCTGTGTCTGTGTCTGTGTCTGTGTCTGTGTCTGTGTCTGTGT
>JAUKPT010004155.1:0-11361 GCA_032273505.1 Nanomia bijuga
TGAAGAATAGGGTTAATCACAGCTGTAGATACAATATATCTTAGTGGACGTCCAAAAATATAATTTGTGTGAGTTTGCGGACTTTGTTCGCTAAGAGGCGGGGCGAGGGGGTTTGCCTTAAGCATTGTCCACTAAGAAAATACAAAAACAAACTTTTTAATCATAGGCGTTAGATTGTCGAATTGACAAGGATATCCTAAAGGTGTATGTATGTCTAGGTCATAAGGGCAACATGTGTATCTAACGTTAGTGTGCCATTATTGAAGCCCCCCCCCCCCCAACAAACGGATCTGTCAAAATTTAACCAGATCCGGCATATGTCGGGTGGCACTATATGTCGGATAGCTTATGATGTTATGGATTATGTCAGATAATGTCGGATTTGACAGATTTTGACGGATTATGTCGGACTTGTCAGATCATGTCGGATAATGACGGAATTTATGGATTTTTTCTAATAATTGCAGATTCTTGAGATTTTGTCGGAGTTTGACGGATTTTTTGTATTTTGTTAGATTCTGACGGATTTTGTTGGATTCTTTGGATTTTGTCAGGTTTGATGAATTTTGTAAAATCTGTGTTGAAGAATCTTGTAATATGGTTTTAATATTTGATATTTTCTGTTCAGTTACAAAGTAAACATTATTGAAGAAGAATGGCTAAAGTTGTGATAAAGTAATTCAACCATTTCTGGTCTGCAGGAGTGAAAATGTAAGTAAAAGATCAGTAAAATATGCTGGCTGTTTGTTGTAATGTCAGTAAAATGTCAGTGAATCAAAAACATTTTAACCAGTATTTTTTTCTTGACAATCATATGTGCATTTTTAGACAAAACTCTCATTTTTCAAATTTTTCTCCAACCATGGTGAACAATTTTAAGTGCTTTTTTTACTCCTGCGCTTTAACTTATTTGGACACTGGTTCTCACACAAAGTATATAAAATGGTATTTTTTTTAGTTTTTAAGTTTTATTTCGTACGCTATGAGTTGTAAAATTCTTCTTGTCTTAAAACTAACTATACCCTTTTTTGGTTGATTAGTTCCCATTGAGGTATGGTGTGGTAGTTCAGGTAAAAGTTGTCTCAACTTGACTTCTGCTATAGCAGATACGTGTGAACTACCACTTTTGGTACTGTATTTCAATCTCTAATTTCGCTTCTGGAGAATGGAGGATAGGGTTACTTTCTCCATCATTTTTAAAGGGTTGGTTATATAAGATGGAAAGAGAGTATACCATTTAGATGCATTACCTATATTTTTTCTACCGGACATGACATAATATGTCAGAAAAGATACAATTAGTCGGATCATGTTAGATTTGTCAGATAATGACAGAATTTGATGTACGGTAAAAATTTGTCAGACTTGTCAGGTTATGTCGAATGATGCCGGATTTTTTGGATTTTTTGGATTTTGTCGTATCCGGTTGTTTGAAACGACTGAGTTGGAAGTATTATATATTTGGTTTATAAATTGCTACTTACAAATATCTGTGGAGTCAGAACAAAAAATACATATTTTTCGAAAATGTCTTTCTTATTCAAAAATTTAAAGTTTATTTTTGGAAGTTTAATGTTGGGTTGGGCGGATTACGTGTGTTTATAATGTCTATATATGTGTCACCCAGAGCGACTTTTAATAAGACTTGAAATGATGATTTTAAGAAAATTAATTGAAAGTGAGGGATTTTTTTTTTAATTGTATTAGATGCAAATTAATCCCGTCAATTGGTATTTTTGATGTTTAATCGTTACAGCTATCGTACACTTTGTCAAGTTCTTCTAGTCATTTGATTCTTAACGATTTCTGAACACCATCTTTTTACACTGTTTTACCACAGGATGCATATCATATATTCTAATGTTAGAAATTATCTTTTAGGGGCTAAATATATGTAATATTTTCTGGATAAGAGAACAAAGATTTTGACAACGTTTTCCTTGTGATATGATCGATGCAAAGATATGAGAAGACCACTATTGCATCCATAGTATATTCATCAAAACTTGTTTTTTTGATAGCTAGATAATTGGAATTTCCATGTGGCATAGTATTTCATTTTCATTTTCAAGTTTTCGCCTTGTAATAACGCAACCTAAAGATTTTTATTGGAAGTTTGTATCACCATTTGTTTCAAGTTGTGAGACATTAGATTGAAGACAATTAGCCCATAAAGACATCGAAGAAAAAATCTGTTTATCATACGTTTTTCAATTTCTCAGAGAAAATCATTTTAAAGAAAGCCTTTTTTATGACGACTTTGGACGACTTCGAACGACTTTCAGTATGTGATGGGTGTAAACATTTCTTCGATATTTTACTTTGTGTTTGAAACAAAAACATCGACGATGTCTCTTGCTTGCCTCGATAAATGCCAATATCGAACATACATCTATTCAAAAAGAGAAAGGGTGTTCAATGAAGATGTACGAAAAGGGGGTTGTCTGTATTGTTAACTAGAAATCTTCGATACTTTTTGTTTATGAATTATTAAGAAAATTAAGTAAAATAAAAATGAAATAAAAATGAAGTATACGAGACAGACAGAAACAATGAAGTAAAAACTCCTATTTTCAAGAAGTGTTGTTTTTACTAGTTTACCATTATCTTTTATTTGGGGCATATAATAAATACAAACAATTAGCTTCGAATATATAGTGTTTGAGTTGTAGAAGGAGGAGGGGAGGGAGGGAAGGGAGGGAATCTCGAATTGGTAAAATATCATTATTTTCAAATTGATTGAAAAAGAAATTTCACTTTGTGAAAATCAGTCCCTCCTTTTCTACATATCAACGTCCCACCCGAAAAAACATGTAAAGAAACTGACGAATGGCATAATTGACCCTTCACAGACATGGGGAAGAATAGAAACGGGAAGTAAGATCGAATTCTTTTTGTGTCAAAATGAAATAATTAACAATAGTGGTTTTTCATGGTAAATAAACTGATGATAGAAATGTTTTTTGGAAGTGTAGAAAACTTGGGAGTATTTTGGTTGAAAATATAGGTGTGAAACACCCTATGTTTAAAGAATTGTTTCTTCACTTGTAGTACTTCGGGTTTTTTTGTGATGTGATTTCAAGTTATTTTCATCCCACGGTTATACTATGAATTGTTTTTTTTGCCTCAGTCCCTCAACTGTTTGAGGCTAGAGATTTTTCTTATATACGTTGTCTTCATATACATCCATTTTCCAAAACCACCAAGAAATTTCCGAAAGAGCAGTTAGTTACTACAATCTTGCATCATTCGGTTCATTGTACGATTTGCATCGACTTGAAGACCATATGATTATTGCACTGATTAGACTAACAACCATCCTCAAATGTCGTTAATAACGCACATGGAATAGGAGTTATTATCAATTTCAACTAGGTCACGTTACAGGTTTCTATTGTCAACTTGATGTATGTCGTCTAGTGTAGTCTGGACGTGGACGTCACACTTGAGACTTGTGGTGTGCACTTTCGAACGAACTGCAATACAAACTAAAGTACATAGTCGATGTGCAGCTGATAAAGAGGAAGAAAGTGATGAGATAATGCATGAAGCATTCCCATATGATAGTTAAGTTACGAGTTCATAGTTGTAAGGATAACTCAGATATACCCCAATTTTTGTCATTTCTTCACCTTTACTGTTGAAGCATTGTTTTACGATTCATTTGTATTCTCTACTGTAGAGAATTTAACTGCTTTTACAGATGATCACCTTCACAGACAACAGTTCATCGCCACTTCACAGACAACATTTTATATTTATGATATACGTATATATTTATCACTCATATGTAAAGGATTTTGTGGTGATCTCTGTTTGCATCTGCATCTTATCTTATCATGCATTTCTTTTTTTCACACATTGAATTGTGGCTTGTTATCATGCAAGGAGGAGGTGCTTAAAGATCAGAAAAGAATTCTATACTTAGAGTCAGTCGTCATTGCGCCGGAAAAACGTGGCGCACGCTAGGTATGCCTCATGTTGTTTTCATATCGCGTACGATTACCCTATACCATGACGTAAAGTGTGAAGGGGTTGCTGACATGGATCTGACGCGGTTGTCCGGCAGGACATCTACAGTGAATTTTTCATTTCAACAATACTGAAGTTGTTCAGAGGATCATTAAATGTCAACTGTATAAAGGCTTGGATTTGACAACTAGATCTCTTTATATGACAGATCTTGTAAAGGAAAGCACTTTGAAAGATAGTTGCATTTTAATAAAACCCAATGTTTCTCACAAGTGATCCTCTAACTAGGTTAATTATTGGTTCTTCGGCTTAACGATGCTTCGAAGAAAGGGGATGTAAATCTTGAAGCAGGTAGATATTACAATGGAGAGATTTAGGCTCTATTCCTCAATCACGACGTAGTCCTTTTTCACTAACAATCCATATTTGTAATAATTTGTCGTTTTGGGTTGACACTTCCGGAATTAGTCAAGTTCGTACTGAGTACGAAGTCAGAACAAAAGATTATGCAATTTGTGGAAGTCAAAACTCAAAACCATACCCTAATTATTAAGTATTTTTAAATAAAATTAAAAACTATCTAATTAACCATTTCCTCTTAGAGAATCAAGTTCTAATTGTAGCTACTATATGAAAAAGAATGTTCGATAATATGGTGTAATGTCTCCTCCCCACATTTATTATACTAAGAAATGATAATTTTAAAGCTTGTCGAATGAGCACTAAAGGTGGGTTGGGTGTTTGGGCGGGTACATGACAAACTTAGATTTTTTCAGCATTTATGAACGCCCATTTTATTGAAAAAAGGGGTGTTTAAGAATGTTGGTGAGACAGAGTAATAAGTCTTCTATAGTCATAATTAACATTTAAGAACAAAGAAAGGAGTCAATAGTTTAATAGCAGTGGTTGTAGAATTTACTGATAAAATCAGCATGTCTTGTATCTTTGTAAAGACAAACAATTACAACTCATTTGAGAAAGTGAAATCCGGCTGCATGCTCACCGCATTTCTTTTAATATCAGTTTTTCACATTTGCATAAAAGGGTGGATCGAAACGCTCTTAATTTCTTATTAACAAACACCTTTTCCTGTTAAGACTGTATTGACACATTTGAGAATTGAATCTCTTTGTTGTTTATTTGAAGGTGTTTGGTTGGATGAGATTGTGTATCGATTGGGAATTAATTGTGTTTGTAGTTCACGATTGTTGCTTGCACTCTTTCTGTCAGATGTTGATCACTTGGTCAATTTTTTTTCATTTCTTTTTTGGTGGGGATATTATTGCACAGAGACGCAGTAGGTAAACTCTGATTCTCTCTAGTACTCTTGTAATCGACATAATACTGACTTAGAAATAGTACTATATAATAAATATATAATCTGCTTCGCCTTTGTCTAAACATCTAGCTTACATAGTTATTCTAGGAATACCTCCATTAAATGCATGTCATTGTTCTCCCTGAGTTCTTCCAGTTTTTAAACACTAGTATTGATGAGTAGTACACATTTTCTGTCCATAAACATTTTAGTATATAGTAATACTAAGATCAATTAGGATAGGTGCGAGTGATGTGTATGTTCTTTTAGTATTTATTTAGCTAATCAAAATGTATTTTATCTTATTTAGGCAATTGAAAATAGAATAGAAATGTCACTAAGCTAGTTCCATCCTTATCTACAATCCTTTGATGCATAGAACTATGAATCTTATCTCTCCCCTGTCAGACTATAAGATATTTTATTTCGCTACATATTTTCTTAATAAATAAAATATCAATGTCATTGATAGTCTTTGGGAGGAAGGTTGGGGTATTTACTTGCTTTCTTAAAAAAGAAATGAGTTCCGATGTCAGAAAAGAAGAATTCTGATATATATAAATAATTAGATGGACAAAACCAAAAAAATGAGAACTTTAGGGAAATTACCAAAATATGGACAAAATTATCTCTGTTTCATTCTTGACTGATGAAAAAGCCTTTACGTGTAAAATATAATACATAAACAGTTGAGGTGGTGAAAATCGAAGAAATTAGAGTATTTAAAGTCAGAATATTTACCTTTGAAGTAAGATGAAATGAAAAGTTTCAAAAAAGCTTATTTTTTCACCAATAATTTTGATAATGGGAAAGAATTAAAGAATATTAATCAAAAATGTAATTTTGTTATCATAATACCAATGATCATCACGAATCATTTGAACAATTCTGCCTGATTTTAAAGTGAAAAAGAAAATAAGTTTTTCACTCCTTTTCCTTTTCGTTTCTTTTGTTGTATACTTAAATTGGTACCTTCGTATGTATGATGTGTATTTTTTATCTCTCAGTACAGCTTATTTTTTTTAACAGGGTGTGGACATAACTGATGGAATGAAAAACCACTTGATTTTCCTAGTTTGTTACACCACGGAGTTTCTCGACACACCTTTCGACATCAAAAATGCACTTTGTATTGATTCACTACCTGTTATTTTGATAAAGAGACAACATTTTAGTTGATTTTTCTATTTACAATTAACGTGATAACTTCCCAGCCCCCTAGCCTCACGGCAAAACCAAACATCTTCTTTTTCTTTCTGACTTCTTTATTCTAAAAGGAAAAAATGAAGAAAATACTACACGGAAGTAAAAGGATGGAACGTACTCAAGTACAAAATGGGATCTTTACCCTCCCCTTTTTTCCATGTTGAAATAATATTCGAGTTGTTTTTTTGAATGTTTTATTGCTAGGGTTGTGACCGTAATGCAAATTTACTTGCAACATAGGGCTTTTGTTTTTACTTTTTCCTATATGAAATTTATAAACATGTGTTTCTTGAAACAAATTATAATTGAATTTAAATTATGAATTTTTGACAAAACATTGAAAAGTTCTTAGTTTTCTAAAATTCATAGTAAGCATGCTACTTTACTTATCTATTCACTTCCAGTCATCATTATATATCATATTTTCTTTTTCGAAAATTAGACTGAAACCAAAAAACGATCCTATAATAAATACAAGTTATCCCCTTTTCTGGCAAAGTCATATCTAGAATATCTTCAATACATATAGTTGTTTTCTTCTACTGATCTGCTGTTGATATTATGTCATATCATGGTATGTTTTCCCAATGATGTGCTGGGATGCCTGAAAAGATACAGTGCGATCGTTTTGATTACAAATTATAACATTTTCATCATTTTATCTATGATTTTGCGAATCAGATTTTCTACCAGGTCTCTACGATCGGTCTCACCCAATAGATATCCGGGTTTTGTGTGACTTATCATAAATAGCAATGTCTGACGAACTTCCGAAAATTGTAATCTGAAACCAGCTGATCCGAAGCTAAACATTTACTTGGATGTCCGTTTAGTTTAGTTTGTTTATGGAATGGTTATTTTGTTTATTACTTGTGGTTGACAGAATGCCTTCTTTGTAAGAAACTGACATTAGTGACATTTTTTATTTCGTATACCAACATTGAAGATGCAGTATGTCCGCAGTATTAATTGAGTACAAGGTATAGCAAATAAAAGAATGAGAATACAGATTTAGAAATCGGTAGCAAATAATCTAGAAAAATAAGTTTCTACCAAATTAGAATAGCAAATGTTAAAAGAAAATACTGATTTCAAACCAAATGCAAATAATTGTTTCGTGATGAAACGTTTATCCGTTTTATTGATAAAGAGTTACATCTTTCAGAGGCTCCTTGTACAATTTTCAAATTCGATGAGGTGGGAAGAAGGAATGAACTAGATCCAGACAGACCCAAGTACTGGGGGTACTGGTTAGTATTATTGACATAACGATGCATGTGATGTTCACATTCTTATTTACGTCGTGTTGAACGATAACATCCCCTAGATTTCATGGGCAGTGTCAGAATTCGAGACAGTTCAAACCCTTTTTGATATTTTTGTGGAAATGGGGAGTATTTGGGTTGCAAAATGATTCTTCGTGTAACGTCATAAACAAAGGCCTTACATTCCTGCATTCTTTCCATTTGATTCAATCGTTAGGTATTCTTACTATGAATAATATTGTAACTTGAAAATACTTTTATGTAAGAAAACTGTTGTTTTTGCAAATCTCATTGCAGTTTTCTGTAAAGTTTTAATACAATCATTACAAAAAGCATGTTAAAATCTCAACAGCAAGTTTTGTCGTGCTCATAAAACCCATTATTATATACTTTATGCAGCTCTTGGTTTACGAAACAAATACTGAGGCATGTCTACTAGATAATGATATAAAAGTTATGGGGGTAAACAGGAACCTGTATTGTTTATTTAGGGAGGCAATATTTGTAATTTTACATCAAATATGTTCTAAGATATATGCTTTTGAAGAAAGGCGTTCATTGCAATGAGATGCAACAACTTTGTTTGAAAAGATATCAAAATACTACATAATGCTCAATTACGATCGGTGTGAAAATGCTTGAGATGTTATTGTGCTTACTCAGTAGGCAAAATTTGAAATAATTTTTTTTTTTTGTAAAATCAACCTTAAAGGTACTAAGTCAAAACCTATCAGGACCTTTTGCTGCAATGTCAAATCTATTGACGAGCACTTTCAAAACATATTCCAATGGCCCAAACTCGACAGCTGATATAACTTCAAGTTTTTCTGATCTTATTACAGCAGTATTGAAAGGATAATATTCTACTCCAAATCAAATCTTTGTGTTGTTGTAAGCTCGGAGAAATCAAGACCCCGTGTCATTTATTACATGATTCTGCATTTTCTTGTGTTTTTTTGCCCATGAATCTTATCATCGGCAAGAAATAAGATTTAGGACTTGCTAGAAATTGCTATCCCCGGGCTATCAACAACTGATTAACAAGAATCACATTAGTATCAAAATTTCTTTTTTCTTATATCATGATGTTGGGGAAACGGATTCTTAAATATTCTAATAAAGAAGCAAGAAACCGGAATCTGATCCAAATGATCAAAAAAAGTTATTCAGTCTAAAAAAAGAAGCAATTTTAATTTTTATTGTAGAAGAAAGATAAAATAACTAACTCATAACGTTATGTTGAAAAACAGAAAATGATTGTTAATGGGGATAAAGAGGATGTTTTCAGAATTCTCATGACCCCGATTTTTAAATCTTTTTATTCCAATTATGTCAGATACATTCTTTTTATATCAAAGTTATTTTCAGAAAATCAAAGGAAAAAATATTATAATTAAACAGAAATGGGCTATCGGGCTTATTGTGAATTATGTTTTATGATGTATGATTATCTATTGATATATTGTATGTATTGTATATTGATATATTGTATGTAATTATTATGATTTTAGCTTTTTTTCGTTGATTACCCGTTAGATACTTAAGTAATAGGAAGGTTGGACCTGATCTGTTTTGTCAACTCGATAATGACCATATCGTGAAGGTTTCTCACATTTTTCGTGCATAGAAAATAGAATTCGTATTTCTTGTTCAATGACCGAAACCTCCTTTCTTTAATAGAAAGTATTCGATAAATCACTACATGACGTAAAAGTTGAAATATTTTAGAAATCTCATATTCTAAATAATGATTTCCGGGTAGCAAATTTAAAATAACTGTTACTTATTTGTTTTATTGAATAACTTCTTAAGTTTCGGATATTTTTTCAAAATTCTTTCTTTGTTTAAAAGACACAATGATTTACTAGGGTCTTAGTGATTTTTGAAAAAATTTATAAGCTTACCTTCATTGTGAAAACTAAAGAAGAAACAAAACCGACTTTTTGGACCCGCCTTGCCAACTGGCGGGTCCTATAAAACCAGCCTCTTCTGTCTGTTCATCAGTCTGTCCATCGTCTATGACAAGTTATCATACTTCCAATTATTAGTTTTTCTAGATTTATTGCATCAAGTTTGCTTTCTATACACCAATGTGTATAGTGACGAAGCTGGATTTTGGAAAAAATAATTCTGGCTCAAAGTTATGCCAAATGGGCCTGAAATGGCTCAAATTTGAGGTTTTTGGTCACTTTCTTGTGTTTGAATCATAAGTTTTGGCTGATATTGCATATTCTGATACAAAATTATGATATCTTGCAGGGACTGGTGGGTTTCCTGCTCAAAAAATGTTTTTGTTCCAAATGGGCCAAATGGGCCCAAATTTGAGGGTTTTGATCACTCTCCGGTTTGAATTATTAGTTTTGGCTGATTTCGCATATTCTGATACAAAATTATGATATCTAGCATAAACTGGTGGTTTTTGTGCTCAAGAAAAATCCTTATACCCATAAATTGGGTCAATTTAGTTCCAAATTGGGCTTAAATTCAGGGTTTTGGTCAATATCTAAACTTTTGTGCAACTAATCTAATTTGTCCGATGTTGCACTTTCTGATTGACACTGCTTTTTATTTCAACAGACAGCATGGTTTTACCTTTTTTCTAGCTTGCCTTCTAGCTTTTTTATAGCTTGCCTGTTTATTCGTCTCAAAAAGTTTTGAAATTTACATTGCCGTTTGATATACTAAGGGAATGAAAACATCTCAAGTTGGGTGAAAATCTATTTAATTTGAATATTTACCAAGAAATTGCCCCTTAAAGATGCCAAAAAACAGAAAAAACGGCTAAAAAATGTGTGAAACTTTAGATTTAACATTTCCCTTAGTAATGCAAACAGCAGTGTGAGTTTTATAGCGTTTGTGCAAGAATAAGAAATTCTGCATTACTTCTTCTTCAATTTTCATAATGAAGGTAAGCTTATATATTTTTTTACAGTCATTCAGACCTTAGCCAATAATTTTTAATACGTGACAACTATTTTGAAACGGACTTTATTTGATTTATGAGATTTATGTTAACCAAACACCCATGCAGTCACCCTCCCATTTTTTCCGCCTGAGTTTCCAATTTTACTTTTATCAGGCCTGAGAGACCTTTCTTTTTTAAACTGATTTCCTTTTCTCATATATATTGTATATATAGATTCGCCCTATTTGATACAATAATGATAAAATAATGCTAAACGTCTAGCTTCGCTCTGTTTTTCCTTTTTTTCGGGACAACCAATCTCATGTCTGTTTATAGAGGAGTAGTGGACCTAGAACAGCTTTTATGATTATTCAAATATAAGTTTACATACTACATGTAACTTTAGGGAGGGAGGTGATAAATCCGTGGAACCTATGAGGTGTAACTAAAAGATTCAGCATTTTTGCTAGGAAACACACACATCGAACCCCCCTGGGCGATTCGTTATTTTCCCCTTAGGGACCTAGGACCCAATACTTACTAATACCTAACTAATTTCAATATGCATTTATATAACAAAATGAATTGAACATAATCTGACTAATCAGGGGAAAAATAAGAATTCTTGAAGCAAAATTTCGGAGTTAACATTATAATAATGATAACAATATTTCCTGTCTTTCCTAGTAATGAAG
>JAUKPT010004156.1:0-11360 GCA_032273505.1 Nanomia bijuga
CATTCCTTCTGGATACATATCACAAATCACATCAATCCTCGTACTGCTTCTGGACAAAATGTTTAGTTCATTAATCACGTGGTCACAAAAGTCACCAATTGTTTTTGGCTTGATTGATCTTCTATTCGCCAATGCATTCACGATTACGGACAGGTCTACTATCATAGCATTACCCAATTTATATGAAGATTCGAGAAGGACGTCAGGTATTTGTTTGAATCGTTTAAGTAGATCTGATTTTGAAGAGTGGTACATGGATCCTTTTATAGTTAATGCAGAGGGAAAGTTGGTCACTTCGTTCTTAAATGCATCCTTAACTTTATCATTTCGAGAATTCGATGATAGATGAGCATTCTTTGCAAACCTTTCTTCACTTTTACATTGGCTTGCTTTCAGAACAGCTTGATCACTCTTTGCATTGTCACTACCAGGCAATTCAGGCTTGTTAACTTTAATTGGATCAGTTACAGGGATATCACAGATTACGGTTCGATGTCTGCAGAATTCCTTGTACCTTTCCTCGTTTGAATCTAATAATGAAGCTAAGCATAATTCTACCTTGTTACTCATGGGCTCTCCGGTGTCCAACACAACCAATTTAGATTCATCAAAGGGATTCCGTATTTTCTCAAAGCAGAATAGCAATTTCTGGACATCACCAAAAAACGTTCTTTGAAACTCAGGATAATCTTCGTGATGCTTTCCCTTGTTTCCGTCAGGGCTTAAGTCATATAACTTCTCATATTCTTCAAGAAGCCTACATACTTCTGGACCAGCAACCTCCCAACGTCTCAGAGCAGAATCCTTGTCCTTAGAAAGCAAACCTATAGCACCACCTACTCCTTTGATTGTGGCATTATTCTGCTCGTGTGCCTGATCCAGAGCGATGGCAGAAAATGGATTCGTAGTTTTCCTAACCACAAAATTACCAGAACAAAATTCTTCGTATACATCAGGACAAATAATCTCCAACTTCATCAGGTCATCAACATGAATACTTAGCCACCGGGCATAGTTGTAATGGTTAAGAGCGAAAATGTACTTCATTACTGATTTAAGCACTTGAACATATAATGGAAAGTTCCTTTCTCTCTCTGAACGAATAAACATTAGAATCAAAACTTGGAAGTCAAATATAATTTTCCAGTAATTAAACATAGGTGATTCGGAAGCTTGATTCTCCATCCAATCTAGAAGATCTTGACTGGATTCATTGCAATTAAATACTAGTTTCAAGGCTTTATATTCTGCACACAAACATACTTGAAGTAAATACCGGGCACTAGTGATTTGTGGTACATTGATGGCTACGTTTCCAGCACCAGTGATAGATATATCAGCACGATCAAGAAATTGGGAAAGACCACTTCCAGCAATCAATTGCCCATGTATTTCTAGAAGAAGTTTTTCAATGTGTAGTCCACCGAACATTGGTAAATATTTTCCAGGACCAATGGTGTTTGGAAACATTTGTTGTAGCCTCCTTGATAGAGCATAAACGGGCTGATCACTTGTGTCAACAATAACTTGATCTGGATTGAGTACATCAACAGCACTTCTAGTCACCTCTATACAATGTTTTTGCATACTATAAGTTGCTACATTCTGCCTCAGCAATGGCAATATAGAGTTTACATATGGAATGATATCAGAATCATTTTTCCTAGCATTATAGACTGACCACGATGAGTCTGACACAAATTCATTTTGACACGAAAGATATTCAAGCCATTCAATTTCTCTTTTCCTCTCAACGATCAATAAATCAGAATTTACAACATGGTCAGGGATATTCACAGTACTAACAGAAGCATAAAATGACTTAGGAGGATCCGCTACTTCCTCTAGTTCAGTGTAAAACAATGGTAACTCTCTTACCTTCTTGCTTTCTGAAGATGACATCTTAACGAACTTCTCATAATTTCTTTCAAATCCTTTGTTGAATTGCGACGGAAATTGAAATAGTGAAATACTCGTCCCATGATAATGAGACTTATCAATATTGTCCTTAGCTCCTATCGTAAATAATCCGTTCCGGAGTATTCCGGGTATAACTGCATCTTCATCTTCGAAACGTTGTATCAAAGCTTCACCTAAACCTTGTGTAATCCTCAAAATTCTGTCGTATGAGACACACAATCCATGAGTATGGAGAACATCAATAATTTGGCGACTCCTAGTTGCAGCAAAAACCTTAAAGCCGATGTAAAGAAGGAAAGGTGATTCGTGATTTACAGTATGTCGTTGTTCCTCTTTCGTTGGCTTTTTTTTCCTTGTCTGTCTCTTGTGATTATAGAAAATTATTTGGGCAAGGGTTTTGATAGGTAATGAAAAACCATTTTCGTGATCATCGCTACTTCCACTAACCAGTAAATTCAGTAGAATTAATAATTCATTAGGCAGAGGTGGTTCTTCAACAAATGAACCATCAAATGTGTTGGTTAAATCTCGTAATTTCAGTCGTATTTCTTTCGATACTCTTTCCATCATCTCTATAAGTGTTCGGGGATTTATTAGTTCTGCAGCCTCATTCCCAGTTTTTCTCTTTAACGATATATAGTTGATTCCATGGAGTTTTGAGTCATTTAGATCTGGTACATTTTCCTTCAACATTTTCATAAAACGTGTACTGTGGGGTGTGTACGATAAGTTATATGAGTTCATCAACGCCGCATACTTCTTCTCGAGTATATTCACAGCTATAAATTGTTCAGTAGACTCGTGTATATAATTTGAAATTTGCCTCCAAGCGTACGTCTCGAGAAGAACACTTTGACGCACGTGTTCGCCATCCACCTTCTTTTTTTGAGATGATCGATATCGGTTTCGGAATTGAACAAGATGATTTCTGTGATAATATATTTCGTTGGAACGAACGTCACCGACACATAATTTGGCATGAACATCTAAATCTCCAATTTCGAGAGCCATAGTTCTCCAATTGGTGGTTAAGTCAACTACATGTTGCGGACTAGAACCATGAAGTTCCCCCGCCGCACATAAATTCTCTTTTGAATCTTCTTCTCCGCAAAATAGACATACCCCTCGGCCAAGTTCGACTTTCACCCTCTTGTGAGGAGTAACTTGTGAGAGTGACGAATTTTCGTTACTGGACTTCTTTTTTCTCCTAGCCACTAACCGATTATACTCTTTATCACCAATATTATCATAACACTTTTTGTGGTAAACAGCATTATGTTTATCTAGAGTATTTGCGATACCTGTCCCTTCATCAAGACGTGCTATATCAAAATAATCAGCATCAAAATCCGTAAACTTTTTAAACTGAACTTCAATTTTCGTATATGAATTCTTCTCCCTTCGTAATTTTTCGTTGTTAGGATTTACTTTTTGACAAAATAAACAAAGATCCCAATCAGTCCACATTTTAATATGTAATTATTAATTTTAAATATATTATTATAAATATATCATACTATATATTATATATAGCAATCACAACTCGTATAAGAAGTATATTTTGTCACTAACGATACACTAAATTTACTTCTAAATACATTGCACACAACTCAGAGCACATCTTTAAAAGGTGGTAGACCACCTTTAGGCATTTTTTTTAAGAAAGTTATTCCAATGAACTTTAAAATGCATATACAAATAGTATAGGATAAAACATTGCAAAAAATTGATATTTTGGAAACCTCATTAATTATGCGCATAAATTAAGGGCAAAAATGAGCTATTTTACACCGCTTTCATGGTACGGAAAATTCCAGCTCACTGAAATGAGATAATTTGATGGGATTTTTTTTGTTGGGTCAATGGATAAATAAAGTGTGATCTGAATGAAACAGATTTTTCCATACCACAAACATAGAGCCACAAAAATCCTTCAAAGTTGAGAATTCGAAAAATGGAACAATACCCCAATTTTCTCGAAGGCCCAAAAATCAAAAAATTATTTTTTTTGAAAAAATCTGTTTCATTCAGATCACATAAAATACATGGAAGAACAACACTACCAAGTTTCATGGGAATTGGATGTTTGGTTCTCTCAGAAAATTCCGTACAGTTTTCACATATAACAAAAAAAAACACATTTTTCTTAAAAAATAGATAAACAAATTTCATTCATGAAAACGTCCCTTTCCATAAACTTCACCTTCTTTCCCCTCAGATTCAACTGTAAATTTTTTTCTGATGGATCTTAATTTAGATCTTCTTCTTTTCCCCATATCTGACCACTTTTGGTCCATTAATTTCGTTCGATCAGCATCTTTTTTTACAAGGTACGACATCCTGTACTGGCCACGTGGGATATTCAATTTGTCAAACAAGGGAAATAGACCAATACCACCATCATTGAAGCTTATGACAGCTGAAGCAACACCCATTTCCAGTGTTTTTAATCCAACATAAACCCTTTTAGGGCACTTTAACCATATGGAATTGTTTATGCATTCATTAACATTTTGGGTTCGGCCATGAAGACATCTCGACAAAATATCATCGGACCCTAAGTCATCATGACCAAAGATTGGAGCTAAAAGGTTGTATATTGCTTTTGGAAACGTAAGTTTGGTCTTATAAGTACTTGATCCAACTATTTTATCAACTTGGTACTTGCACCAAGAGTCCTCTGTTCTTGGACACCATTTGTGTCTCTCTTCTAAGGTAGGTGCTTCAGATAGGTGATGTAATGCAGCAGCGATATTCTTTTTCATTGCATACAGTTCATCATTTTGCCTGATGGCAATGCCATAATAATTTTGAAGGGTATTTATAGCCTTTTCGTTTAATCTCCCAGCTCCTCCTATATTTTTACCATCACTTAATTTTACTCCACGGTACCGAATCTTTAAGTCACGCAATCTTGTACCTACACGTTTTTGAACGTGTCCCACACATTCTGCTTTTTGGAGTAAAACATCATCTCCATAGGGTTTCGCATCACGTACATCCTTGAATGATTTTGAATCCCCATCTCCCAAATAAGTTGTGTACCGAAGACGGTTATTTTTAACCGAACGATTATATATAGCCATAACACCTTCGGTTTCCATTTTACCTGCACTACCCTCATGATTTATAGTGCAATCATGCGAGTCCTTCCACTTTTGGTAGTCACTGGAATCTGTATGTTTTCGCCAATATTGGCATGATTTACAAACTTTGGATTTTACTTCGTAGTCAATACACTTGCCTTCAAGTGACATTGCCGTTACTACACCATTGAATGAAACATGGCCACGTTTTTGCCATGTTCCATCAAAACTTGCGGTGGTATCGATAACTGTATCATTCACAACAACTTCATCCGAAACATTATTTCGTACTTCCAGAGCAGCTTGTTTCATTGACATCTTAGCGACATCAACATAATGTTTATGAATAACCTTCGAAAGTTTTTGAAAAGCACTTTTATTCATTGGGGGTGGCATATTCATGACACCGCAAAAGTTTTTCATTCCATTATAGCCGACACCAATTTCTCTAAATGCTATCATGCTTGTTAAATTTATTTCATAGGGTGACTGTCCTTTTCTCTGCTTGTTTATCTTTTTTGAAGAACAATACTCTCTTTCCCAATTACATGAATTACATTTCATTTTAATAAATTGGGCTAATCCAACCTTCTTTTCTTCCATAAATTCAATATCAATATTTTCATAACAATCAGGACAGCATGATGTCTCTCTCAACATAGTTAATAACAAATCAGTATTGAAAAATATTGTCCCCTCATTTCCATAATCAAATGTCTCGTTAAAAAGGTTCTTTTTTAACTTTTTCGAAGAAAGAGAAGAACTTCCAGCTACATTAGATAGCAAATTATCTTCTTCACAAATATTTGAGAAAAGAGAAGCATCTCCAGCACTTTCCTCGACATCTTCTTCCATCATAACAGGATCTTCATCAACAGCTACAGTAACAGGATTGTCATCTACAGACACCTTTTTCTTCTTAGAAAATCCACCAACATGTTTACGACTACCATATCTCTTCTTATTAGATCTTTGCTTGTACATCATGAAGTTGCAACTAACAACAAAATTGATTTCGTTCTAACTTCTTCTCTTCATACAGCACAGTCAACAGTTGAACTTTCCACTCGCACGCGGCAGTAGAACAGCGGAAAATATGCAACAGATAGTTGTTAGTACATTACGTCATTGATTGATTGATTGATTTGTCCGCGGAGATAAGATATGAGCGATATTTTTGAGGGCTTTCGAGTGCTAAATTTCCACACCAGTGTATGGCAATTTTTAATTTTTTTTAGTTTTTCTTTCATACCTAGGTGGAGAAAACTGCATATATCTTCAAAACTATAAAGAATAGAGAAAAAAGATTTACAGATTCGGAATCTACGATAAATTTAGCATCGGATAGGTGTAATTTGATTCAAATTAGAAAAATTTGAAAAAATCGATAATTTTGCTTTTTAAAGGTGGTCATGTGTAGTAGTGCACACTAAATGTAGTACTGACAGGTTGTGTTGTATAAGGGGCAGGCACATGTCTTTTTCATTTCTATTTTCAACTAGTGTTTGCTTTTAACTAGAATTTATAAAATCTAAAAGTTAGAAAATGTGGATTTTAAAGAATTTTGGTAGCTCAACATCCCATCCCCCCTTCCTAAACTAGCCTCCCCCTTCTAGGTAACCCACCCCTTTCTGCGGCAAAATTTCCAGTCCCCCCTTCTTACCATTTTCGGAACATGTCAGCCCCCCTTTAAAAAAGGGGGGGTGCCCACTGAGTTTTGCCTGCGAGTGTCCCTTTATTTGGTTAAATTGTTAAATTGTTTCTTCAACCAATCAGATTCATCATGATGTAATTGATTTAATATCTAACCAATCAATAATCTAAGGGATTGTCACCAAATTATGACTAATTCAATATTTTGATTACATCACTATACTGATTGGTTCATGTAGTTTTTATCATTTTTGATTTAAGCTTTCTGGTCCTGAAATTTCTAACCATTCAAACAGCTAGACAGCTAAATAGCTTTTAGACGAACCCTTAAGAGCACAATAACAAATGTTTTAAAATATTGTGTGTATACGTCCTGACATTTTAATTTTATGAATACATTGGGTTCAGAGGTCCTCTCACTCATTTGAGAGTCTGAAAGATTTTAGGTCCCCCCAAAGATTCCCCTGCACCCAAAATCCAGGTCCCCCTTGCTTGGAGAGAAGTGCTGGTCCCCCATAAAAGAAGAAAAATGGATATACCTGGCAGGGGACAGGGCTCAGCAACTTCTGGCAGCGTGGCAGCGCGCACTTGCAAGAATATCCTGGCCTTTGCAAGAAGGTTGAGCCAATCCATAAAAAAAAATTAATGAAAAAAATCAAAAAGATCATAATCCATAATATTCTTACTAAGAAAATAAAGTAAAATGATTCTATTATTGACATTTGTCAATTTGACATTTGTCCAATGTTTTTTGAGTAAGAATTTGACTCAATTAAAATTTGTCGATGCAAGAAGAAAATTCTTCGCTTGCAAGAAGAAAAATTGCCCAACACTGCTGTTGTCATGGTTATGGTTATCTCCATTTTTGTTTCTAACTTGTTTTGTCATATTTTGCACAGGTCCATATTATATTTATATCCTAACCCATCCCAATGAAGCGGCATCCTTTTGCTTGATTTTTACAACTTATATCATAGAATGACATCAGTTCAAATCATCAACATCATCAACAAGATGTATATTCACTCTTCAAACAATCTACCCCTCCTACATCAATAATACTAATCTAATTCCACACTTTCATTAAATTGCAAATCAATCATTCAGTGAGATTTATACTGTCAACAAACTTCCATGACCCCTTCTGAATATTATCTTTCACAGAAACAAAAAGAAGGTAAGAGAAGACTTTCATGAAAAATCAAAGTGTTAGGTCAGCTTTTCACTGCGAACCACCACCATCATTCCCTCCTCCCTGTTCTTACCTCAATCACTAAGCAACCCAACGTTCACCCAATCCCTTGCTTGTATAAGTTGAAGAGACCTTCGATACCTCATGAATGGACCAGCGTGCATTATTAATCATCTCATGACGAATCATTTATCATTGGGTTTTGAAAATATGGTCTTTTATTTTATTTTTGTACTTTAGAATATTCTCTCTTCATAGTGCTAATTGTGTTTTAAAGAAGTTCATATTTGTATTCGTGCATCACTTATATTATTCTTTATATAGTGTTAATTGTGTTTCAGAAATAGTCTTGTTTCGTACCTTGACTTCATTGGTCTACAAGGTTAGCCTTTAATCATGGTATAAGAAACATGATTTGTATTACATTTGTTTTAGCTGAGCTGTTGTAGTTTTTTTTTCTTTTGTTTTTTGTTTTTTTTATTTAGACTTTTAAAACACGTACAAAGATACAAATAATAAAACTAAAGAAAAAAAAATACATATAAAAAACAGGACTCAGACCAGTGGAACGATATATAATTTAATCAATTTCCACTGGCGCACACAACAAAAAGTTTAAAAGATGTTGTAGTAGTATAATATGACGCAAGCTCCTCTCTTATTATTGAAAAAGACTTTGGTTTTTGGCAACATTGAGTATGGAGAATTTGAGTATGCGTTTAAGAGAAAGCATGTCCTTCACGAGTATAATCATATCAACATAAAGGAAGAGTAAGTGACGACAATTTACAATTTATTCCCTTTTTGCATCTTTTTACTTGATTTTGTGATAGATCTTATATGTATATTTCTAACATGAAATGTCTTTATGCTAGCCTACGTCTCTAAAGGATTGTCTATTGTGTATATATCCTATGGGTAAATTTTAAATTTGATTGGTTGAAAATAATTTAGCTAATTGGTATTCAAAAAAATTTTATTATTTTTTGAATCGACAAAACTCAAAATAATGAAAATATTAATATTTAAATCAACGATGATAAAAATGATGCTAATGATTGGTCCAATCGAACATCAAATTTAGCCAAAATCTTCAGACAACCTCTAAAATAGTGTACACGTTTTTTTTATAAGAACGCCTAAATTTCAGCAGAGGCTGGATGTTCTTATTTTTCATCTTTTTTTTCAGCCTTAGATGTTAAAATTTGTAACCAATTTCACCCAGAATCTAATCGGCATGATTTTAAAGCTTATGTCACACTGCACGTCACACCATTTCCTAATTCTTCGCACATGTTTTGATACACAGTATGGTAGCGAAGTGTATCATGTCCCTGCTTTCATCTTGCGCCTTTACAATTTTCACTTCGGAATATCACCTCGCGTCACAAAAGAATAAGCAAATATACTTCAACTTGTCAGAAATGATTGGTGCCAATTTAATCCAAACACAGATATGTGAACTATTCGAAAAGAATATGCTCGCCTGTGTCTTGTTTAATGGAAATCTTTTTAATGTCTAGTTATGAACATGTTAAAATATCTCCGCTCTTCTTTTGATAACAAAAAGTTTTATTTGAGCATATTTTACTTAATTGAATTAAACTTCTTGATTTATTAATGCTGTTTTTAGGTATATGTTTTTGTGAGTGAGGGATTAAGGTATTGATTTAACACATGGTGACTTGGAGGTAAGATTTTTTTAGGCACTGCAGGTAATCGAGAAAATATTTTTGCTTTGTTTATAAATATTTGGAATTATTTCAGTTTTGCATATCCCTTATTATGAAAGACACTTTTTTTAGATTTATAATATTGACGTTTCAAGGATAGGTTTTGAGTGGAGGTTTTAATTTGACCTGTTTGAGGTACGAGTGCCTAAGGCATTGTTTTCTTAAAGCATACTTATAGAGAAATTTATTTTTTGTTGCCTTTTTGTTCTTTTGTTTCTCGACAATATTGGGTTTAAAGCCTTGAGCCTTGATGGTTCAGTCATTGACTGCACAGTATAAAAACAGAAATAGAGAACTTGTTGACATGGCTTTCTCCTTATTTTGACTTTTTTTGCGTGACTTTTAAATTTGAAAACCTGTTTTATATGCTTCTATTATTATCTTAGTCTGTATAATTCCTTATTTATTTTGAAAATATTTTTTGTTATGAATAGTTTTAAAATAATTCTTTCTTCTTTAAAAGAGATTTAGCTGTATCTATAATTTCAAATTTAGGCAAAAAAAATTGGATTAATTTTTGTCCAAATTTAAACCTTGTTTTCCATTTTGATCAAGTAGAATGAACATGAAATGCAGTACAATATTGTAACAGATTGGTCCCTAAAACAATAGAATTTGTTCAACTGTTCAACAGTCTTGATAGAGTATTCAATGTTTGTTTTTTTCAAAAAAATTTTGTATAAGGCCGCCGAAAGCCCAATTTTAAACTTCGAATTTCGCTGTTTGCCGGGTCAAATTTGATTATCTAGAACATAATTTAAGTTTCCGTCAAGTGCTTCATCGGGTACGACGTAACACGAGGTTAAATTAATCTCCGAAATAGCATACAGGATTTATATCTAAACAACTTGAGAGTGAGATTTATAAACACTGCAGGGTGATTAAAAATAAAAGCAACCCGTCTTTAAATGCGTATATCCTCGAGATGAAAAATCGAACAAACTTTGCCTTTCTATTGAAGAAACTTTGATCATATTTCTTTGAAATGAATTTATTCATTAATAAGATGAAAAAAAAATTTCATGCAAAAAATTAACATTCTTGAAAAGCATGATTTTGAGATTAAATCGATTTTTGCCACCATTTTTCAAGATATTACAAGATTAATTTTTCTTGTTATCGGTATGGATTTTTAGCCCTTAATGTTGTGAATATTTTACAAAAGACCGCATGTGTGGAAAATCTTTTGTTCTCGAGATATTGACAAAAAGCTGCAAAAAAAAGGTGTAAGATCTGATGAAAAATTCGAAAAATCGAACCTGACGCTATTTTAGGAGACAACTCGCTAAATGATTTTCATGAAATTGACTTAGACTTGCTGTCCTGAATGTTGTGAATAAAAAACCGCATGTCTTGGAAAGTTCTTGCTCTCGATATGATTTGTCAATAGTGCCGCTTTTGGTCTAAAATTGAGAAAATAGTCCTTTTTAGGTTATTTTTTCGTATTTCCGCCCATATCGGGCCTGCATCTGCAGAACAATGACGTCACGAACTTGTTTTATTCAGTTGTTACTTGTAGAGCGTGGTTGAAATTGTGATATTATATTATATTTCTTGTAAAAAAATATGGTGCCTTGTTAATTTAATCTTATCTCTTTTTCTTTTTTCTCGACTGACCTCCACTAAAAATCACTCTTAGGGTCAAATATTGATTTGATTTTAAAATTCTTTAAATTAAATGTAGCCATGTCATTACCCTTTCAGACACGATAATTGAAAAAATCTAAGAACAATTTTTAAACACATTTTGAGACCTTTGATTGGGGGGGGGGTTGC
>JAUKPT010004157.1:0-11360 GCA_032273505.1 Nanomia bijuga
CTGGTCAGAATTGATTAAATTCTTTGTTAGAATATATTTAAATGATAAATATTCTATCACTCTGGCAATTTGTAAGCTGGTAAGATGATTTACAATGAATTATATACATTCAAATAGAGTTGAAGATAGGAAATTTCCTTTTTTTGCCAACAATTATCAGTAAATTTAGTAAGATAAATACAACCTGATGATTTGATTTTCAGATCCAAGTTCTATTGTGATTATTGATCAGCATAAAATTTCCAATCGATTGAGTTGAAAATATTTCCCCGTATGACGTCATCTCGACTTTCGGTTTGGAACAAAAAAGGCACCAAGTGGATTCACATACCTGGGACTCTCCTGAACAAACATGATTCCACGGTTGGTTAGTTTGTTAAATATTGAATTTGATATTGAATTTGAACGGCCAAAAGACAAGTAATAAAAAAAAAACATACTTACCAACGCATGATCCGTTTGTTATTTTGATATCATCGATAGCAATATCAGAATGGTCACCACTTCCTCGTACTGCTTCGAAAATAATCTAGAATGTTTTTACAGACTTTATATTTTGAACGCTAATTTATTGCACATAAAGGTGCTCTTCTTTTCATTCTTATGCTTCCGTTAAAAAAAACTAATTTTCCATACTTTTTCAGACTCCCAGTCTAGAAATTTGAAAACATTGAAATTCTAAGACTTTTTTTAGACTTTTTTTTAGCCATTGCCAACCCTGTTATATTCGATTTATTGACAAGATTGTTTGTCATTGTTTCCTAAATAAACAGTTTAAGAGCACTATATAAATAAAACTAAATATTGTCAACTAATTGATTCAAAACAATCAGAAATACAAGATAAATATTAAAAAAACAATGCAAATATACAATCAGTACTAGTACCAAAAGGTCATATGAATTAGGTTACTAGGAGTTGAAGTATGAAAATCAGGAGATATTATATCAAACAAATGGATGATTGCATTTGAAGAGAGACTCAATGTACAATCAAAAGATCGTTTGGTTGAAATTATACTTGGTTTTTCTATGGGACTTTGAGATGGCTTTAAGTGTATGGAAATGACAATTTCTGTCTATTAAAAATTGCCCTCCTATAATGTTCGAAATTTATACTAACCATGAATGGTCCCATTTCATTTAGGTCAAAATTGATATTCACTTCTTTCCATTCCCCAATCGTTCCACTTGTCGGCTCAGATTCATTGAAAATCTGCTTCAAAGTGTTATTGCTAAAAACCAATACGGTCAAGTTACCCATTTCACTAGATTTTTCTGAATGCATGAAGAGATAAAACTGAAGACAGTTGTCGAGTTGCGATGCTTGTCTAGTTTCTGTTGAAATTGCACCTAGGTCATCGGTTGAACGATTCATCGCTTCAAAGTACGCAAAGCGACCACAATCTATAAAAACAGTAATGCACACAAAAATGAAAAACTTTTATAAGAAAACACTGTACCATATAAGTACCATGATAAGCATTGTTTTTTGCAGATAAGTAAGGTTAAAAGCAAAAATAAAATTGGGTTTATGAAAGAATTCCTAATTCATTAGCACACGTTATAGAAGATCTTCAAAACTCAGTACTTACGGTCCTGCAATATCATTTGAATCTTTTGCATGAAAAAGTAAAAGCGAAAGTTTTGAGTAGTTTCAAAGATTTTAGAATACATTTTACGATGATTTGCTATAAAAACTACTACAGCTTTTTTAATGATATTTGAAAGGAAGAAGAATGTCCTCCGGCAAAATATTCTTACACACTAGAAGAAAATAGTCGATTTTATGAAATGACCAATATCCTGCAATAATCTGCAATATGAAGTACAGACCTTTCTTGAAAGTATGGTCAACTCTTGGGTATGTCCTAACGGATGGCTTAACAATATCCCATCTTGCTCCATCGCCAAATGTGACAGTTTTACCATCATCAAATGTGTACTTATCTGTATCTGAATTGTCCTCTAAAAGATAAATAATGTTTAAGTAACCTTTTGATTTATTGTTCATTCGGAAGTTTTATATTCATGAATATTTTAGTATATGGTAAAATATGTGATCATCAGCCTGTTTTATTTACATAAAATCTTAAGAGAAAATAGCCCTTTTTATACTGAAGACGAGTAAGTTTTGCAGACGAGTAAGTCCTCGGCATTAATTCTAGGTTCCTTCATAACTCCATCATTTTTCATCCAATTACCTAAATTTTTAGTTAGGTAAGTTAGTCATGTCTTTTGTTTTAGTCTAATCAATGTTAGCTGATCTCGCAGGTGTGAACGTGCCCAATGTTTGTATGTCCCAGAAAAAAGTATACTCTCGTTAAAATAATCACCTATTGTTAAATCTTTTGTTAACCCGCGGTGAGGAATCCTATATTTTTAATGTTCGACGTGAATGGGCGGGGGGTAATTTGACCATCCCAACTTTCAGTATATGTACCGAGTAAAATAGACGTATGAAGTATTATCAACTCAATTCAAGATATCTTCCAAGTTCTTGTTAAAAAATGATCAAAGCAATCGTGAGGTATACAATTATTACTAAACACTATAAAATAAAAACAGGCATTTGTTTTTTTTAACAAAAGAAAGCGCGTAAAGAATTTACACAAAAGCCTTTATTTTTAAACTTTCTGATCTCTAATTCTAATGAAATACTCATAAATTATGTAATTTGATATTTCAATTACATAGATTCGAGTTATGAAGGATTTTATATCAAAGGGAAATGATTTGTTAGAATATGCTTTCTTAAGCCAGTGTTTTAAACAATAGAAACATATGGTTTCTTATTTCTCCCGTTATACAAACGTATAAAAAATCGATATACATTAGGGATCCAAATTAAAAAGAAAAAAACATACATAGTTATAACTGATTTGAAAAGTTTGATCGATTTTTATACATTTTTTATTGAGATGGCGTGTTAATAAATTTAAAAAAAAAAACTGATTATTTCTTGCTATAATCACAGAATATCCATGTTTAATATATTTATCGTCCAACTTGTGCTCTCTTAGTCAACGAAAAACGCTAATTTGAAAAAAAATATCCAGAAAACAAATCATTTCATCGAAACATGCCTCTAAAGCTCTTTCCATCCCCATTTACTAACCTGGACATTTGTCAAAGTAACAGTCTTCATCTTTGTTGCATGGAAGGGTCTCTGTTTCATAGTCTTTGCAAGCACCAAACACAGAACAGGTTCGGCTACGTTGCTTAACACTTCCAGGCCCACAACTCTGAGAGCATTCACCCCATGCAGACCATTGAGAAGTTGTTTGAAAGACTAAATGAAAGTTATATCATTATATATATAAAGAATTCTGCAGAAGTTCAAATAAGGAATTCATTTGGTTACTACATTGGTCAAAAAACCTTAAAAATCAATATTTTTCTTTCAAATTTTCATATAAAGTTTGACTAGCTTAAGGTATGGCCCAATATTTCTTGATTTCTAGGGTTAGATAAAAGCCATAATCTTGATGGTTAAAACTTGCAGAAAAACAATTTAATTCGAAAAGATTTCTCATGATGTAAAGATCGTCATGAAATGTATTACAAAATGGCAAGTCTCTACCATTTTTTTTTCTTCCAATATCTTTAAAAGAAGACAATTCAAACTCATCTTTCTTAAAACTAAGTGACTAAGAGACAGAGTAAAGATTTTAAATTATTATGATTTTATTTATATATTCTTTTGAAGTCAGTTATTAAAAGCTACTACAAATCAATACATCTATTAATTTTACAATCGTCATTTAGGTATGTACGATGTAAAATAGCATAATCGTCGAGTTAAAAAGATTTGACAAGATATATTACCTGTAGATATATATAAAAAAAGCCTAGACATAATGTGATCATCATTAAGAAGTAATAAAGATCTCAATACATTTGTTTTGCAAAGATTATACTTCAAAGGTAAAGATAACCTTGCGCTCAAAAATATTTAAAGGAATTTTCTCTCATAGCTAGGAAAGTTATCCTGGTAAAAATTTCTGAGAAGTAAGTAGTCAATAGTCACTACATTCTACCAAAATAAAGGCTTTAAAAAAGGTAAAATCAACTAATCTACTGCCGGCCAAAGAATATTTGGTAAAACCTTTTTATTTTTACCAAATATCTCAAATATCATTTATTCAAATTAAAAATCAGCTGTTTGAACTTAATCATTAAAAGGTTCTAAAAATTAGGGGTTCTACAGATTGATAGAATTTGAGTTATCATAATCTTGTCAGTATCCCATTGGACCCTACCTAGCTAGCCATGATTTCAGGTAAGAATGACGAAACAGTTTCAATGTGTATTTTCAGCAAAATCTTTTTTTTTTTGATAAACAGGCTGATACGAAAAACATTTTCTTCATTCATTCCAGTTACTTAAAACAAAATGAGATGTATTTCATCTTATTCTGCTCCAAAAATCACTTCGAATGATGTATGACATGCCCACAACTTCATACTCCAAAATAACAGGATAATATTACCAGTACGTGGGTATTGATTACCTGATAATTCTGGAAATAGTTCATACTTCAAATTGGATCATTCTGAAATGTTGGAATTAGATAACTGAATAAGACTTACATGGACATAGTATTCCTGTATTGCATTTCCTTGTTCGAGTTGTGTTTCCATCACAACCATTGACAACAGTACAAGGACGAGTATCCATTTGTACTCCTTCATTGCACGTCACTGAACATTTGCTCCATCCGCCCCATTCTCCTAGCGTGCCAGTGGCTGAATAAAAATAGAAAAGATGGAAAAATATAAAGCTTGTTCTCGAGACGAAGCTTAATTTAATCTTAACAGTGTAATTTATACATTCAGCAACTTTTACATTATTATTTGTATAATAAGGGATTAAAATATAACGTTTGCTACGTAATTTGATTTAACTTATTAGTTAATTGTTTAACTATTTCAACTCATTACCAATTTTTACGCGTGAATTGTAATACATTCACTCATAGCTATCCATTTTCACAGTTAGATACAAATTCTGAAATAAGTAGAATGTTTCTATGAAACATGTAAATATGTTTTAGAGGAAAAAATGGTTCTTTTAAAAAATGTTGTTTCATTTCTATTTTGTCTAAAAGCAATAGTGGGTTGAGCAAAGAAGCGATTCATAATTCAATAATTCAAACCACTATCACAAAATTAGTGCATGCTACCTAACAAAACCGGTTTCAGGGGGTAACAGTGTAATTTCTATGTAAGAATCAGAATCTATAAAAAGACACATGTGAGTTCATTTGTATTCAACCGTATAATCCTCTTTGATAAAAAGAAAACAGTAGAATAATGAATCTATTATGACAATAAGAATTAAGAAATATAACGTCATTGAAAAGACATGTGTGATTTCTTTTGTATCGCATGGGTATCTTGTTAGATAAAAAAAACAATGAATAAAACAAAACAATCTTTCTAATAGGTTTATAGAGTGAGCGTATTTTTGAGAGTCTCTTTTTAATTCTTCAAAAACCTCTTTTTCATACACGTGGTGAAAGAATTATGTCTTTGTAAATTATTATTTTAAACTCTTTTTTTCCATTTTTTTATAAGGAAATCATCATTTTTTTCACATATCTATGTGTCGTGTTAAGAAAATCTTATTAAATAGCATTAAATTTAACTTTTTTGTTTACAAAATAATAAAGTATAATATATAATAAAATACAGTTTGTAACTTCATAAGTATAAAGTAGGTCTTGCCTCCTCACCCTCGGCCTCCCCTCCTGACATTTCCACGAATTGTTCGTTTATATAATATTAACATCACTAATTATTAAAATGTAGATTAACTCTTCATGTGTTCCAGGTGGTAATGTAACAAACGAGTTCTGTAAATGCCGTTAAAATGACTGTATAATCGCCAAATTACCTATAAGATATATTTACGCATTTCTGGGTGCACTAAGTACGTTAAAGTATGTTTTGTTAAAAAGTTTTCTCGCCTCGAAAACATTTTCATAGAACCATGCTTAAACCTATACGTAGCGATCTGACAAAATCGGGTAAGTCCAAAATAAACAAATACAAAATAAAAAGATAAAAACAAAAAACTGGTTTGACCGTTTCTATCACATATCTATCCATCAACTCTTTAAAATTTCTAAAAAACAGTGATTTTAGGTGTATAATAGTGATAAAATTTTGTTAGCTAAGTGCGAACAATTTCCTAAAATAATTTAGCGCTTAAAAAGGACTTTGTCAGCACAATTTTACAAATAAAAATGGACTTAACCAGTTTTGTCAAAAAAACATTATGAAGATATGGATTTAAGAAAATAAACTTAAGAATGAAGGTTAGCAACTTTTTTGACTAATAGTGGAAGAAGGAAAAACATCATCAACATGTTAAAAACTCAATATTTGATAGTTACTGTATTTTGAAAGACAAATGTTTCTGTAATTGTGATAGTTATCACCTATTCTAAAATATATTTTCATTTCACCCCCGGCATTCATTTAATCCGCAGAAGAAGAAATAACAAAGCATTTCTAGGTATTACATGGGTAATATAATGCAATTATATTTGTACAAACTTTTCCGCGCTGAAGAATTGTATAAAAGTGATAAATTAGATTGAAAAAAAACTTCACTTCAATATTAAGATTAATTTTAAATGAACTGTTTGATAAAATTATGTCTTTAAATTAATTTCCATGTAACTGAAAATCTGAAAATACAAAATACAAAACTTAGTGGCGCATAAATTTCAAGACGAAATTATTTTATAAATTTGCAAAAACGGGTTAGTCCTTGCAAGTAATGGACTTACCCGGTTTTGTCAAAACAATTTAACTATGTACTGACAAAAACAGTTAAGTCCAATGAAGGATGGACTTACCCGGTATTGTCAGTTTTTTTATTTGATTTTTAAGATTTTTCCAGTAAATGGGATTCTCGTAATCTATGATTTTTTGTAAATAATGTCATAAAAACTTATTGGAAGGATAGGCAATCATGTAATTAGACGTTTTAACCAAAAAAACGCATTTTGAAAAATTCGGACTTTGTCAGATCACGGCAGAATATCATTTAAGAAACATTATAACTTACAGAGACATGATTCGTTCGTGCATGCTTCCCATTCCATTTCTTGCGTTTTAGGTCCAGCTGTTGTGTTGCAAGTATATCCGATGTTATTCGAAGGGTGTCCACACTCCCGTAATCGATAACGGAACCCAGTTGAGCAGGATTCATTACAAGCACTCCATGTCTCCCACGATTTCCAATTGCCAAATTCTGGAACGAAATGATATTGGCAGTTTTAGTAAAAGTTTGAATGGAAATGTTATAGATTTGAAAGATTTTGCTATTGATACTTATAATGAATGAAAACGGGTTACAATAACTTTTTTGATGAGCTCTTGGTTTTCATAGATGTTACTTTTTTGTAACCAAGTTTGTTAGAATGTATAGAATGTATTTGCAGAAAAATCGGGATTCTTTTACTCAATGACACATACGCACATTGACCATTGGGCAATTATTTTTGAGGTTTTAAAGCTTCTTTTAACCGAAAGATTTAGGCTCACTCTGTGATTTAGATAAAATCATCAAAGATCTCAATTGATAAAACCCCTAGGAACATCATCAAGACTCAACCGTTTCCTTTTTTCCTTTTTTCTCCGATAATTTACCCTACAATTATTGTCAAAAAAACAACTCAAAAAGCCTTATACGTTAAGGATTAACAATTTGCCTTCCTTTCCATTCACCACATGAATTCTAACAGTCTATATTTGTGTTTATAACTAAGATACCTGGACACGCAACAGCGTTGCATGCTGCTGTACGCGTTGCATCCCCTACACAACTAGCACCTCCATTTGCAGGGGAAGGGGTGTCGCATGTTCTCGTTTTGTATTTCGTCCTTTCACCACATGTTGCACTACAAACACTGTAAGGACTCCATTGTCCCCAGTTTCCATCAACTAAAAAGAAAAATAAGTGATTCATTGAGTTAGTGCGTTCTATAGTTCGCGCTTCTACAACAAAACTTCACAGACAAAAAACTGAATAAAACATTCACTGATTTATTTAGTAAGTGAGTTTTATATTTTGTTTTTTTACAACAAAACTTGAAAAACAAAACTAAATAAAGCATTCAATGATTAATTGGGTGAGTTAGTTTTAAATTTTGATCTTTTAAAACTGAACTTCAGAAAAGAAACTAAACCAAACATTCTGTCATTTATTGAGTGAGTGAGTTTTATATTTTGTGCTTTTACAACAAAACTTCACAGACAAAAAAAGAACAAAACATTCACTGATTTATTGAATGAGTGAGTTTTATATTTTGTTCTTTTACATTAAAACTTCAAAAACGCAACATTCAATGATGTCTTGGGTGAGTTGGTTTTATATTTTGTTCTTTTAAAACTAGACTTCAGAAACGAAACTAAAGAAAACATTCACTGATTTATTGAATGAGTGAGTTTTATATTTTGTTCTTGTACAACAAAACTTCAAAAACGCAACATCCAATGATTTATTGAGTGAGTGAGTTTTATATTTTGTTCTTTTACATTAAAACTTTAAAAACGCAACATCCATTGATGTATTGGGTGTGTTAGTTTTATATTTTGTTCTTTTAAAACTAGACTTCAGAAACGAAACTAAAGAAAACATTCAATGATTTATTGGATGAGTGAGTTTTATATTTTGTTCTTTTACAACAAAACTTCAATAAGAAAACTAAATAAAGCATTCCATGATTTATCGGGTGAGTTAGTTTTATATTTTCTTCTTTTAAAACTAAACTTCAGAAACAAAACTAAACCAAACATTTAGTGATTTATTGAGTGAGTGAGTTTTATTTTTTGTCTCGCTACAACAAAACTTCACAAAATAACCAAAACATTCGGTGAGTGATTGAGTGGATGAGTTTTTTTTATTTTAACACAAAACTTCTGAAACAAAACTAAACGAAACATTGATGACTTATTGGGTAAGTGAGATGTATTGGGTATGTGAGATTTATTGGGTAAGTGAGATTTATTGGTTAAGTTAGATTTATTGGGTAAGTGAGATTTATACTTTTCGAACCATGTCGTACCTTGTCCAGTGCAGTTTCCTTGTGCCAATCGAATGTCATCAACAGCTATATCGGATTGATGCCCTTCGCCTCTGTTTGCTTTGAATAGAACCTAAATTCAAGATGATACTCACCATATTATTACTATTACCCATTTTTGTATAAAGTCTATTCCAAAAGTCACTCTTTCTTGCATTTTTTTTTTTTTTTTGAGATAAAAAGCGCTATTTGAAAAGTTTGGACATATTTTTTCAAAAATCTCCAAATCAAAAGACGAATCACGCATCACAATTTACTAGTTGGGATTCTCTTCCTTTAGGAAGCTTAAAAATATATACGTTGTTCAGGTTTGGACAATGTTACAATATTTTATTGATCTTTTATTGATCGAAATAATGACCCTAAAGATGTCAATAAAGTCGAAGAAACAACTAAGGCATGTATGTTAGCAACGGAGTTGCATTTGATTCTCACCCCAGTTGTTTCCTTATACTTACTTGAAATGGATTAACTGCATTGATTAAATTGATATCAACATTGGATTCAGTCCAGCTACGGGATTCGTTAGAAGTCACCTTGTTGTGGTAGAAGGTATGAATAACTGTAGAGTCCTGTCGAAAATAAGCTGCAAGAGAACCCATCTGCTTTGGCATATATTCTGCATACATATTGTAGTAGAACTGTAAACAGTAGTTTGTGCCATTTGGTTTGATGCTGCGCGTACCAAAGATTCCAGAGCTTCCAGGTTGTAAATGACTTGCCTCGAAGTAAATAAAATGACCGCAATCTATTGGAAAGTAAAAAGGAGCCGATAGTGAGCAATGAAAAGTATAGTATTCTTCATGAAGCAAGAACATGTAGTGCATATTTATTTCCTGTCTAAATTAAATTTATAGAATGTCTCATTTCATATTTGTCTTTCATGCTTTTCAATCAAAACACCTCTCAGATGATATCAACGTACAGGGAAATCTACGTAAAATACTTTTCTGGTATTTTCTTGATCTTTTTTTTTTCAGGGTGAATTAATATCAGTAATGAATGAACTATTATGCAATCGTTAAAGCAAATGGTTGAATATTCTTGAAAATATGAAGAACTTTCAATTTCATCAAAAGTGACTTAAAGACTATGAAATATTGAAACTTGTGTTTTCTAATTTTAAATACGTAACAACTTAAGCTATATTCGTGTCATTTTTTGCGAAAATCAGGGTTCGCATTAAAAAGATAAGGAGAAAAGTTTGTCAAAAATCAAATCAAATTCAGATCATCTACCTTTGACTTTTAATCCTCGCGAAAATTAATCCACTTAAGATATTGGCGGTTTACTTGTAAAGATTGACTATCGATATTCAAAACTGGTATATGGACAAATCTATTCTTAGAGCTAAAAAATGATGAGTTTTGAACATACTATTAGAAAATATGTACACAATAATATATAATAAAAAGAGGGGACGTAACAGCCAAGTCTCACGCGGACGGGACGATAAACTCATGTTTATTTAACGGACCTAATGGACTAGGATGTAATTAGTTAAATTGTGGGTTTAAATATAAAAAAAAGTTGGCTGAGATATATTATTGTTAGAATATACCAAATATTTTTTACCGCAATTCAGGAAAATTAAGAGATTCGGAAATTAGTTTTTATACGGGCCTTACTACATAATTGTATCACATAGTTGTAGCACTGCAATCAATCAATATCACTGAATTAACAGACGCTCTGCCTTTTCTTGGGCATTATCTATATCAAGTACCCAATCGAGATTTACTATAGACTTCGGAACGGTTTCCTCGCAATCTTTTCACGTGTCCGGGCACTTCCCCGAAGGGAACGGGTTTTTGATGACTTTGTGTATTTAAAAACTGGATTGTTTTTCCTATTGCTTTTCGTTTAGAAATGGTTCATTATTATTTGTAAAAAACATTACTATTGCTTTTTGTTTAGAAATGGTTCATTATCATTTGTAAAAAAACATTACAATTGCTTTTTGTTTAGAAATAGTTCATTATCATTTGTAAAAAACATTACTATTGCTTTTTGTTTAGAAATTTATTCTTATGCAAGATAATTTAATATCAGAATGTTATCATGAATAAACCAGGTATTTAAAATTGCTAATTACTTCAGTCCAGCGGGAAACGCAGTTTAAACAAGCGCACGCTCATAGATAACGCAGTACTGCAGAAAAAGGTCTACAAGCACAAAATAAGAACCCGAGCACTAGTTCCGAACATGCAAGTTTTTGTCAAGCTTCAGTCTCCAGTAGGCCTTTGAATAGTACAGACCAA
>JAUKPT010004159.1:0-11359 GCA_032273505.1 Nanomia bijuga
TTTCAACCCCCTTTCTAGACGACGCAAAAGCAAAAGCGATATACCAGACTTACCAGTGTGAACAAAAAACTTGAAATTGAACTTTTTTCAGTTTTTCTAGAAGAACCCCTAAGTGGTGCCACCCCTTTGTCAACGCAACCCCCTAACTGCCATTTTGGAAATGTCGGAACCCCTATTCTATAAGGAGTGATAGAAACTACATATATGTGCATCTTTCTTTGAGACGCTTACATTGTAGTTTGATTAAAGGTTAACTTCCAAAAACATAAACATAGGATCCATAATTCAGCTGACTTTCTAAAGCGACATCCATATGACCACAGCACCACCAACAAACCTTCAAAATAAACGTTGCACTTCAATCAAAATTCACCCTGATACTTAAAAATGAATGTAGTAATGAAAAAGATTTAATGAATTATTAATCTTTCATTGAGAAGATATCATTTCGAGATTATAAAAGGTTATTATACGATGTGTGAGTCGGTTAACGTTGTGTGTAGTGTGTTAATTGAAGTCACTGCGATAAAATGACGGTTTGTATTTTCAATTTCAAGTCTCGTATCATTTTACGGTCATCGTTATTGGATATTGCATTAAAAAAAAAAAATTTACGTATCAATCTACCGAGGATAATCATGGATTTGATATCAAATTTACGTATGAAGTGAGGTGTGTTTTGTGGCATATCGGAGCATAACCACCTAGAAGGTTGAACGTTGTCGAGAAAAAACTTATGCATAAATAGGTCGAAATTTGAAGAGTCCAAGCCCAATTATGCTGATAATTCTACATTGAGTGTATAGCAACGAGATTGCGTTCAGGTGAATTGCAGGTCAAAAACATGAGGTTTTAACGATCGGAAGTCATGTGAACAATTTAGGGGACAAAGTACGTGTATACTAAATCGGTTTACAGGTTTAATCGAATTTCAATTCATGTACCTATCAACAGAGGAATTTCGTGATGATATTTACAAACTGTTTTTAAGAAATCTACGTCAGAGACTAGTAAGCGACTTAAGTAATACAGTGGACTTTATATAACTCGAGGGAAACCAAAAAGTATTCGAGTTATAGAGATTCGAGTAATAAAAACTTTTCTATGAGAGTTTTTTAGTTCACGTTCAAGTTCGGTAGAGGTTTGAGTTATAGAAATATAGAGAATTTACTGTAAAACAGATTTGTTCATATGAAGCGTCCGTAATAGACAACAAACATGTTTAGGTCTCTATAGAGCTATCGACATCTATTTCACCAATCAATCGCAATTTACACACCCCATTCAACTTTTCAGCCCTGTGTGACGTTACTGTATATGTATATTAGACATATATTAGACGTTTCTTTTCAATTTCAATGGTTCTCAGAATAGGTTATATTTCGTTTTGTATGAAAACGTTCTTTTCATGAACATCAACATTCCGTAACTGCTGTACCGCTTTCTACAAACAGTACAAACTCCCTTTTTAAGGTATGTTAGGTATTTGGTCGGAAGAAGTGACTTTAAGTAAATAAATCAAAGCGAAAAAGGTCGGTTGGGCGATTATCGGATCGACAAATTTCGATTGCAGGTTCTTGGAAGAGACTCGCCAAAAATCAATTAGAGTGTAGTTCACCAATATATTCCTACTTTAAGGTCACATTTAATGTTAGATGACCATAAAAATGGCATAAACGGTTTATTTCTCAGTACGGGGCTTAATTCAGACGTATAGAGTGGAAAACATTATGAGGGGTATGGGGAAAATTATTTTCGATAAATAAAAATGCTAACTTTTCATTGCAATTTTTTTATCGCATAATTTTTTTTATTTCGAGTATTTCTCCAAATAAAACTGCATTTTAGGCCATTTAAGAACTCTCTGATCTCAAAAATTTCTCCGACAATGGCGAAACATTGTCTATATAACGGCCTATATATTTTCCCATCGGACAAACGATTTATAAAACACTGAGGCTATGCAAAAAAAATCATCTAAAAAATAGCAAGATCATAAAGATTAAAATCTCGCTTTATTATGAGAATTTCGACAACAAAATACCTTAAAAAAAACCGATGTGGTAATACAACAAAAACATGACATGACAATACTTTTAAAGACGCATGCCGTTATATATTTAGTTAAATGTTTATTATGCAATTAATTGTACAAAAAAGTAAAATACGTTTTATCATAGATACGAGCATTCTAGAAATGCGGCTATATTTTAAATCAGATATTGAGTTATGTGAAGTATTTCATAATAAAGTTTCGAAAAATGAATGTTTATTTTCATAAATAACATTTTACGTTTACTGTTATATTAGATTAGATTAGATTAGACTTATATATATATATAACATTAGACATTTCAGAGTTAACAGAAGATAAAGAGACTGACAGTAAGGTAAGTTTGTAATGACACAAAGTTATAACAACTAAAATCAATCGTGTCGGAAACATGTTGTTACAAGTATTAATTCTTTCATTCTCTCACTATGATTATACCTGTTTATACTTTTCCAGAATAAACAAATCACTTAGTCGTTAAGAACAACGATTGTAGGAAGAAACCCATGTAGACGTCGAAGTTTAAATTTGAGTTTCGAGACGAGCGCAGCGAATTCTTTTCAGATTTACACTTGGTTTGTGGCAATCTTAGACAATCTGGGCATCATCTTTGTGTTTTTTGTAAAAACGTTTTGCAAACCCAGCTTTGTGCTTATATTACCCTCCGATTGATTATAGTAGAGAGCGATGGGGCGTCTGAGAGGGTATTAGTATAATTTACTAGCATGCTCATCCAGTTAAGAGAAACTTGTGTCGATCTCATTGGCCAAAATCCATATTATTTAACGGTGTCAGGTTGCGTGGATTATATTTTCTATTTATTCGAAATAAAATAAAATCCCTTAGAAGGCATATTCAACAAAAAACAAATCTTTTTTCAATATTTTCTATTTACTATTGTAATTATTTGTGATATAAATAAATAAATTAAAATTGAAAATTGAAATGATCCATTATCACAAAATAAAAAGAAGGATATGGACAGAACTATTTAATCTATCATTTTTTAAGATGATATCTTAAAAAATCCGAAACTTAGATGCAAACATAGGTATAATTGCTACCTTCTTTTTTTTTTAATTAGAAAATGAAAACGATAGCTGCTCCATCCTTGTTTCGTAACCACGTGAAACGAGCAGGTATAGTTGATCGTCATTTATAGGACAGGTGTTGACACGTTCTTGTACATTAGAATTTTTCGAATTATTTGTCCCTCTTTGTCATCATTTCATTTGAAATGTTTTGAAGAGTAGAGAAAAACTCTGGACATCATTATCTTGAAAAACGTATTATAATAAATTCAACACCTCATTTTTTACACACTTCTGACCCGCTTATCAATAGAAAAATCAATTACCTTTTAACACCAATCAATGGACTGATAACAAATGTGACAACTAAAATAAAGAAAATATATTGGCATACTTTTGATGATTGATATGACAATGCAGAGCATACATGAGACTTTTTCAGAGTAATAAATTGGAAAAATATCAGAAAAGGGTGACATCCAAACAAATCATAAAATAAGAAATTGAAAACTACATGTAACTTCCATGTAAATTCCGACAAAAAATTTCGAAACTCAAGCACTCTGGCCCTCTTTACATTTGAAATTCAAAAAAACATAAAATAAAATAATTAAATATATAATTATTTTCAATTATGATTACCTGCTCCCATGGCTACCATACCACCAAATACTTGTCCTTTCATTTCTGAACCAACCAATGCATGAACTTGACTGGGAACAACTAAAAAAATTAAGATTCACAAGCAAATGATCGTGTCAGCAGGGAGGGGGAGGAGCGGGGAGCATTTCCCATTTCAAGCACTGATGTAATTCAAATTCATTAACTAATGAGAAATATTTTACTGGCATAACAGTACAAAAAATATTTCCTCTATTAAAAATGAAATCGTAGAGGAATGAAATAATTATTCAAAAGTGTCACAATCAGTAGTATTTCAAAAACTAAAATTCAAAGTAAAACAACCAGTAACTTGATATTATGTGGTTTTCAACCAATCCAATGACCAAATTTGCAATTATTTTGAGAAAACACCTACAAGGATCTAAATCAAAGACAAGCAACATTTAGAAGGAATATCAAAGGAGTACGAATAATGCGACAGTCGTACCTTCTACTGAAAGTATAAGATACATAACATTCATCCCAAACCATGACAGATGCAAACAACACACTTTTTTTTTTGATAACAATGGAAGAGCTTCATCACCTTTTTGTAATCTAGAGATCAGAAAAAATGTTAAAAATGAATTAAAAAAAGTACCTAGTATTACTGAAATATCCTTAATTCATTATCTCCTTCAGCCATGGTCAATAAATGTGAATTTCGACGTGATTTAGTATGTAATTGTAAAAGAAGACACGAAAACAAACACAGTGGGGAGATTTGAGATATCTTTCCATTTGTTCGGATCACCAGAGGGTCACCAGAGGCCACCTG
Organism: Nanomia bijuga; assembly: GCA_032273505.1. Taxonomy (NCBI): domain Eukaryota; kingdom Metazoa; phylum Cnidaria; class Hydrozoa; order Siphonophorae; family Agalmatidae; genus Nanomia; species Nanomia bijuga. Next base: position 4,526 of record JAUKPT010004159.1, read on the forward strand.
AAATATTTTTTTTTTTATCAACATCACACCTCTTTTTTCAGCTATCAAAGAAAGAAACATCAACTTACTTTTCCTTTTCATCGTCGGATAGGCAAGACCCTAAACAAATAAATTTCAAAAAAATACATGGAATTGTTTGATTTACTCAAAATAAAACACACTACATATGTGTACACAACCCGTTTTAAGTTCCTTGAGAATATATTACGAAATTTTTCATCATACTTCAAAATTTTCAACATCTTCTAATAACCTTAAACTTCATCTTTCAACATTTTTCAATGACTTTTACTTTGACAATAATAAACTGTCAACTGTCAACTAGTAAAAGTTGATTATAAATGTCAAGAAAGGCTTGGCTGTTGTTAGTATTTAACTTTTTTGTAAGAATTGGTTCGTACCAGTAGAATAATAAGTGACTATCTCTTAAAATTTTAGGACCCCACCAATACCCACCAAATGTATTCCTTCAATATTTTACAGGTCTTTCTTCAAGGGAAAACTTTTGCAAATAATTCTTAACTTTTTAATCTTTTTTTGAGGGGAGACAATTTTCAAAGATTTATTGCCTGCTGAAAACAGCTATACAAAGAGAACAATGCGTTCTTAAGTTATTCCAAAAACAACAATTTTATCCATTTCTTCGCAAAATTCCATTGATAATATAAGTTTTTAAAAAGGGTTTAAGCGATAGCTGAATACCATGCTTCTTTTACAGAAAAATAATTTTTTTGTCCTACACCTGCAATTACATCTTTGATGGAGATGAATTTTGATAACTAATTTCTCCACATTTCATACTCCAAAACAAATATTACTCAAAAAGTCACAAACGAGTAAATCAAACCACTCTTATTTTCCTCATCTATTGCTGTTTTCCAGTAGCCCCTAAGATTTATTTTTTCTGGAAAATCTTAAAAGATTATTTAGCAAAAAAGAAAGCAATATTATTATCATTAAAAGGTTTCAGAATAGCCTTTTGACAAAATACATATCTCAATAATAACTAATTCAAACTACCTTTGTATGGGTCAGCCATGCTGGATCTTTTCTTCATGACATGCCACCTAGAAAAAAAAGAAATTTGTCAAAACCTAAGTACTCTTTTGGATTTTTGTTTTTTTTCCACCTGGGAATATGAGAAAAATGTCTTAGAGCATGATGGTACATTCGTTTTTCCAACCCCCAGCAATTAATTCTGACTATTTATCCCCCTCCCCGACTATTCCACCCCCGTTTATTAGAGATCAGAGAATATTATTCCTCACCAACTGAGTAAGAAAAGTAAGAGAATCAAATCATCAAATTATATATCTGAACATCATGATTCACAATTGTGATGAATAAAAAACATTTCATTACATTTTAGTCTGTTAATAGGATTGACAAAGCATGATCTTTTTTTGGGGTTTGTCGAACCCATAACTAATTTACAAAATATTCAATAGAAATAATATTTGAAATGTTTAACTGGTTAAATAATCTTATAACCTTTCTATTTAGATTCACAAAATCACCATGTTAAAATTATTTGAAAATGTTACTACCCTATACAAGAAGAAACTCAAATATTTGGGATCAATTGCTGTGACGCAACTCAATATTAATGATCAGCAAACTTTTATAACAGAACAATTTGATGAAATGGAGAGAGTAGTAAAAGGCTTACATGTTATCCTAACGATAGACAATGACTGTATAAAGGTTTTAAAAGAAAATGAAACCACTATAAAAATGTCTCATAGTTTTCCAGACATTTTGTCTTGTATATGCTTACCAGCGAAAAAGATGGTTGCATATATAGCAAAAGCTAGAACTACTGATGGTAGAAAAGTAATTCAAGGACACATATTTCGAACGAAACGCTCCTCGCATACAAAGGAAATTAATTCCAAATTATCTAAAGTTTTTACCTTGGATAAACGACGAAACACAATTAATCGTAAAATTATGTTGGAATTAAAAGAATGCGATTCAAATAAAGAAAATACTTTGGAACGTGTTACAATTGAACCAATTCGATCTGGTTATATCAAACGAAAACGATGGGCAAAAGAAGAACTTGCAAGAGGACATCAGTATGCATTTCATGCTCAGCAAGCTCAACACAAGAGTTTATATCTAGATGAGAAAATTAATAAAACAGAAGAATTAAATGAAAAGAACAATGATAAATATAATGAAAATGAAAATAAAAGCATGGATAGTGAAAATAATATCAGTGAATCAAAAATAACAGAACTGTGTAACCATACAGATATGGAAGAATATAAAAATACCTTAAATGATGAAGTTGATGCCAACGCCTCTAAAATTTCTGCTGATGAAACATGTATTACCAGTGGAATTACGGCTGATAATGATGATGGTTGGATAGTAAAAGATAGTGACCAAGTTATTGACAACAGCTTTTTATTTTTATTTACACATGATGACCTTGGTTCAATACATAGTAGTGATTCCTCAGATGAGGGAAATGATGACAACATTGAAAATGATAAGAAAGAAAAATCTGAAAAAGGAGAAACTATCGATGAATATGAAAATAACAATTCTCTATCGATTATCAATCTAGATGATATTCACAAAAATAATTCCGAAGAAAATGGTCATTTGACACTTATCTCTACAAATGAAACAAAAGATCATAGTAACAATTGTTTCGACACTAATGAGAATGAAATTGCAATCAATATTGATAATACTAACCAGGAAAATGAAATTGAGGAACTTGAGTTGAGTCAAAACGTCATAACCAATCAAAATTCAACAATTAATGAAGATGAAACACCTGATACTGATATAAATAATGACCTTGGTTCAATACATAGTGATTCTCCAGATGAGAGAAATAATAACAATATAGAAAATGATTTGAAAGAAAAATCTGAAAATGGAGAAACAATCAATGAAGATGAAAATAACAATTCCCTATCAAGCATCAATCTAAATGATATTTATGAAAATAATTCTGAAGACAATGATCATTCGACACCCATCTCTACAAATGAAGCAGAAGATCATATTAACAATTGTTTTGACACTAATGAGAATGAAATTGCAATCAATATTGATAATACTAACCAGGAAAATGAAATTGAGGAACTCGAGTTGAGTCAAAACGTCATAACCAATCAAAATTCAACAATTAATGAAGATGAAACACCTGATACTGATAGAAATGATGACCTTGGTTCAATACATAGTGATTCTCCAGATGAGAGAAATAATAACAATATAGAAAATGATTTGAAAGAAACATCTGAAAATGGAGAAACGATCAATGAAGATGAAAATAACAATTCCCTATCAAGCATCAATCCAAATGATATTTATGAAAATAATTCTGAAGACAATGATCATTTGACACCCATCTCTACAAATGAAGCAGAAGACACTAATGAGAATGAAATTGCAATCAATATTGATAATACTAACCAGAAAAATGAAATTGAGGAACTCGAGTTGAGTCAAAATGACATAACAAATCATAAAATAACAATTATTGAAGACGGAACTCCTGATACTGATAGAAATGATTTACAAATTAGTGACAAAATGTATTCTGAGACAACAGAAAGCAATGTGCAAACTGAGGACCTAGAAAGATAATAAATTGTAGAAGAGAAGTTTTAAATGATTTGATAGACTATGTACTTATGGATAGAGAAATAGATACTTATCACGAAAGCACAGATCATAACAACAGAGTGTTCCTACATAAATTTTAGAATACATTTATTAAACATTTTTTTATAATCAATTCATCCTTTTTTTGATCATATTTATAAGTAACTATTTTACTAATTATTTACAACTACTAAGAATTTTGAAAAATCATATACATATTTGATTTTTGTCTTTTGATATTGTCTGTGTCATGGCAAACATATAATAACCCTTTTTATATATTTACTTTTTGCGTTTTTCTTAGTGTTATTTTGAGTTTGGCCCTTTTGTCATGATAAGGACGATATGTTAATCATTATCATCATATCACTAATTATCATTCAAGAGATTTTGTGACCAGGAAGCCATAGGTATTACCACTGCAATTTTTGTGTTCTTTAGGGTCTCTATCAAAAATCTTAGTAAACATGCTTGGTCCAGGGATAAAGGTAACTTTCTGCCACAATTAGCCTTATTTAGCCAAATTTTGGTCCATTCCAATATAAAGTGCATTTTCCAAATGTTCAAATCTAAAAACAGATTAGCTGGATTGGGCATGAAAAGTAGATGAAAAAAACGGTTACATTTTGACTACTAGAAACATGAGGTTGTACCGACTTGAACTTTTGCTCAAATTCCACAATTTTTTGTAAGGTTTTTTCAACAGATCTAGAATAAAAGACAAACATTTCATAAAAACTGTTATTAACGGTGTTGAATGCAGAATAAAATCATAATCTAGATATTTAGGACATGAACATCCCCCTTCAGTCACCAGTAAATAGGTAAAAAAAATGATTTGATATACCAATATACATTTAATTGGTAAAACCAGACGATTGCTTCTCACAAATCAAAATATACATATGTGAAATTTTGGTCAAATCGAAAACAGCGAAAACTTTTTTGCCCTGAGCCATGAAATATAATTTGTTTTCATGCACAAGGTTAAAATGACAAAATCATTTAACATGTTAAGTACTTTGATTTAAAAATCGCAGATGGGGAAAATAGGTTTTCATGATCATTTACTAAGGTGACCAACTGTTGTATAAATCAAAACAATAGATTTAGTACAGCTTGACTGATGCATGTTTTATGTAAATAAACATACATCTGTATTTCAAGTTGAACTGAAATAAATATATTGACCGTAAATCAAAAACAGAACAAAAGTACAAAATTGATGTAGAATGTTAATTTGCAATAAACTCATTCTGGCCGAAGGGAGGAAGACCTTAATTATTGCATAATTAGCACAAAAATGACTCAATGAAAAGAGGTATTTTGGAGGCCATTTACATCAAGAAATATCACACAAATCTTAACAAAGACAACAGACAATACCACCCCTTACTGCAAGTAAACAACCTGTACAACTTGTTCCATTCAACTAAAGAATGTCAGAGCCATGGCTGAAACGTTATCAAAAAATAAAAAGTTTCCTTCCAGAGTGTAACAATATACACTGATAATAAAAAGTATGATAAACAGGCTCGATATACAATAGACAGGCACCATAAAAAAGCTTCAATGTGTTCTAATGTTCTTCAATTTATCACATGCCAACGGCGTTAAGAAAACACAATAAATATTTACAGTGCAAAGTAAACTTCAAGAACAGCTTCTCCATCCCACAATTAACAAAAAAACGGCCGAAGGTTAAAAAATTGTCTATACATCTTAAACCTGAATTATAAGTATTAAAGAACGCAAAGTAGTTCGCTCGTATTGCATTTACTTATACAACCCTGTGTAAAATAATGAAGCAATAAGTCGCTTCGTAAAAAATATGCCCAAAAATATCTACTTAAACTACTACACAAATATATTGTTCATGGTGGCTTCTAGCAGTGTGAGAAAAGTATGGCAATGGATAGAAATACGTACTTAACTATATCTTTAATTTTTAGATCAACTCCATTTTTTGATGCATCTTTATTTGAATGAAATCACGAAAGAACCAATCAACTTCAAGAATGTAAGGTATCTTTAGCCCCATACTAAGATATCAATGAGATGAATATCAATTTAAATGCACACTATTGAATGATAACATCATCGCGTCGTTCTGTTTATGTTTTTGTCTCGACAGTTACGAACATGGAAAACAACATTTGAAGTTTGCAACTGAACATTCGAGACAATCGATCTCATGCGTAATTTAAAACCGAAAGTTGTCTCGGCCTATAACTTTTATTCAAAAAGCGCGCTAAAATGGGCCAGATAACATTTCGCCAATTTTTTCAGAAGCGAAGATGATATCAGTATGGAGCAAGGCGAACTATATAACAGGCCATGACAACGTTGCATAGTCAAGTTAAATACCTTCCAGTTGTGCGTTGGACCTAATCCTTTCAGAGAATGTTTGAATTACCAATCCATGTCATGAAACTCTTTCATTTCAATGAATTTTTGACGCTATGTGTGGCTACTTACTCACTGTCATTTTCATATTGTTTTACGCATGTCAGGAAAAAAGTGACAGGAACAGATGATGGGGGTGGGTGGCTGTTTACTAATGGCTTTGTAAAAGCCTAACAAGGCAGATCAAACGGGTATTTTTCAGATGTGAGAAAAGTGTGTCTTTTGATCTGTGTTATTTGTTGTTTTGTTATAAAATGAGGGTGGGTCTTATTAGCATATGGAAAAAATATGCTAAATTAGGAAAAAATATCAACAGTGGGCCTTTTATGGCCTCAGCAGAAATTTTCATCATCTGTTCCGCAATTTTTTTCCTGACCCCCCCTGTCTGTTATGAATGGGAGCATATCAATGAAGAAGACTAGGTCGAATGAAGTAAGAAAAACCTTTGATACAGATAATGATATAAATGTTCTATTTGACTTACATGCATTTTATTTTTAGTTAATGAGTGATGCGTACGTAAATATTGATAAATTTGTCTTCTCAAGGAATGATTATTGTAAGTAAACCTAATGCTATTGATTAAGCAAAGACACTCCTATGTATTAAGGGATTAATTTGCGAGGACGAACAGGTATTGCGGTACCTTCCCCTCAGGTGTTTCGGGCTGCCATCGACGAACTGATTGGTGAAGTCGTCTCCTGAGTTGGCCATAAAAAGAGAATATTTGTAACAATAGCATTAGTGAAAATGACTCGGATAGTGACATCGATAATGATGACGATGACGATAAAAAAG
>JAUKPT010004160.1:0-11353 GCA_032273505.1 Nanomia bijuga
CATCCGCAAAAAACAAACTTTTAGCACTTTTTAACCCTTAATTTACCCTATTTTTCTCTTGTGACGTCATAAAAAGGACTTAATGACTTAGTAGGGCCTTGAAAATCATACCAAGTCTGTTTCAAACACTTGAGAGCAAATAACTATCATTATTTGTTATATTAAATACCAAATAAGCATTCAACGGATCCCTTTAAAGAACAGTGTATTATTTGCAGATTTTGACACACTACCGCCGGAACGCCGATACAGCTCTGCCGGAACCGATTTTTGCCTCGGACTATTAAAATCTGAAAAGCCAAAATGTCTGTTCAGTTTTTTCAAAAATAAGTACAGAAAAAACTCCTATAGATCAGATTTTTCAGACATTTGAAAAGTTGGCCTCAGTTAATTTTCCCACTGTTTTGACTTTTCCCGTCAGGGTATTCTATTAGTCTGTGTTCAAACAGAAACATATAACGATCAAAATTATCTTATTGATACTACTTCATACTATGCGTTTGTCCACTTCATTGATTGCTGAAAAGGAAACCAAATAATGGTAATAATTATTTAAATTTACTGTTGCATTTTAGGGACGGATGGAAATTACATTTCTGTTGGTGGCTTTGGTGATGATATGTATAAAGTGTTCAGTGCAGAATACTCAGACGAAGCGTATACCGGAGAAACAAGGGATAGAAAGAAATACGGAAAAAGCAACGAGGGCTCAAAATCTGGAATAGAGATTATACCTAAAGTTATTAAAAACATCCCCTTTGTATCCAAATCTAAAGATCTCAAAGAAGAAAAGGAAACTAAAAATCTCGAGTCTAAACGTAAAGATTCACTTTCGCAAGGAGACAATCAAAATCGTTGGCAAAAAGATGAAGCAGTTAGTTCATATCATAAAGCCTCAAAGGAATCTCGATTTGACAAAATTTCTTTCAGAAAAGAGGTTAGTCATGATCATCCAAAACCTTTATTAGAATCTGAAGCTGAAAATGAACCCGTGAATCCTTTCTTGCAGGATGAAAAAAACAGCGATTACGAATTAACAAAAAGTTTAAAACCACCACCGAGCAGTTTACATTTCATTCCAAAAGACAACGAAGAAGACAAACTTCTCAAATCAGCACAACTTCAATCCTTCACTTCAGGAGATACATATGATCACAAGTTACCAATTGAGTTGTCCAGTAACAAACAATTTCTTCCTGGTGACACGTATTTCGATGATTTTAACACACCACCGCATAAAACTCATCTCACTCCATCTATGCGTAACACACACGAACAAATGCACTCAGGAAGATCACAATTTGGACCAGAGACTTTAACGAGTGAAGGAGCATCATCATTAAGTAAACCAAAACCGACTAGCTTAGGTCTTTCACCTGTAGTTGAACCTTTACCTGCAGAGAAACCCATCCCACATGGATCACCAGAACCTCTTACAAGTGACGGCAAACCTCCCTCGAATTCAGTAGAAGAAGTAAAACCAGATGTTCCAGTCGTTGTTCCTGTGTTTCAAAAACTGATGGAAGCACCATTAGCAGAGGCTAAACCAGATAAGAGCATAGATGAAGAGAAACCTGATCTACCCCCTAACGAAGGGAAACCTGATTTACCCCTTAATGAAGGAAAACCTGACAGGCCAATGCTTAATGACAAACCAGATACCGAAGGAAAACGTGAACCATCAATAATGGAAGCAAAGCCAGAGACAGATGCTAAACCTGATACAACTACTACGCAATCAGATGAAATGACAGAGGGAAAACAAGAATCTGTTATTTCGGATAGTTTGCCTCCAGTTGCAGAACCTTTACCTCCCACTGGATATCCCAAATCAAATCCAAACAGTAATCTAATGTCGACAAATCGAATGCCACAGAGTAATAGATCTATTGAACAAAAGGAAGAGTTGCCTCAAATGGAAGCCAAACCATCAAGGTTAGAAGCGAAATTAGACGTTCCGCAAGAGGCCAAACAATCTCCAGAAATAGAAGGTAAGATGGGTAACCCTTTTCAACAAGAAGCAAAACCAGATAGAACTGTAGAAGGAAAGATTGACTTCCCTTTTGAAAGTGATGGTAAAGCACCTGGCGTAGAGTTAATGCCAAAAAATGATAAAGATCAATCTCCAATAGAGGGCAAAGTGGGCGCACCAATGTCCGAAGAAGCAAAGAACGAACCAAATTTAGATCAAATTGAAGCAAAGGTGGAAAGTACTCCACAAAATAATGAAAGCCCCACAAATCTTGAAACAAATCCTTCTCTATCGATCATTGAAAGTAAAACAAAGCAGCTTACAATCGAGGGCTTACCTTTCGATGTTCCTGTTCACAACTCTAAGGATGAAAATGGAAATGTTCTACAAACGAAAGTGAATGAATGTGTATCTCCCGAGATCGTTGTGATACTAAAAGATGGGACAAAATCTAGCGCATGCCACCACGGTGCAGCTAAGAATGATATAATATCATCAAAAGTAAAAACCAATTCCGTTAATTTCAATACTAAATTGTTGAAGAGTCAAAATGGGGAAGGGCATGCACGGTCGAAAGAATTTAGTACTGAAGGAGACGGTGAGGCGTTTGTCGATTCAAAACTTGACGGAGAGTCATTATCGAAAGAATTATCAGAGAAATTTGGAGATTCGAACATTCAATTGAATAACTTACCAGTGTTCACAAAACACAGAGACACTTGCTGCTCATCATCACAAGAGCACCACTGTGAGAAATTTTGTCCTGCTGATTCACATAGTGAGGCACAGGGATACTTCGGGAATATGTATAGTGGACCACCTTCGATGAGTAATAGACATTACTACAATCCACCATTGATGGGCCATCATTCATCTTTTGGTCCGTCAACATCTCTTGCCCATGTTTCCCTCATGGGAAGTAAACCTCAGTTACCATCAATGGCTGAATCAGAGCATGTTTTTGGAAAATTTCCATATAGTTCTTCAGGAGAACACATAGATTCCTTAAAACGGCCATCATACCACGGTCATGATTATCATTCAAACCACAATCTAGATTGTTGTCATACAGATCCATGCTGTAATATGCATGAAAGGTATGAGCACCATATGCCGAGTTCACATGAAGAATGCTGCCCTCAATGCTGCAAGAATTTTCCAGTCCATGATGTCGCATATCCAGTCACTATTGATGTAAGCACGCCAAGTAAGCCGCCAGAAGAATCAAAGGAACCTCCAGAAGAAGCAAAGGAACCTCCAGAAGAAGGAAAGGAACTTCCAGAAGAAGCAAAAGAAATGCCTCCTGTTGAAGCAAAGGAACCTCCGCCTACAGAAGCAAAGGAAATTCCTCCAGTCGAAGGGGAAAAAGAAGAAGACGAAAGTATGAATATTAATTTTAATGTTTCATTTCATAACTTTCATTATGCCTTCATATACTATTTTTCTTGAAGCAGTTCTTACAAATCAATAAGGAGATTCAACAAAACGAAACAAATCAAGTCAGTAAGAGTGTTCGTTTTATATTTCGTCTATATTTCTCATTCACATAAACCACTCAATAATAATTCGCGATAAAATTGTCAATTGCTAGTTAAGTTGATTTTCTCGTTACCTAAAGGTGGGGTTGGACGATGAAATACTTTTTTGTCTTTAAAAAGAGGTTTAATCTTATTATTATTTTTTTTTTTTTTGGGGGGGGGTGGGTGTAAAATTACACCCCCAAGCACAAACATTAAGTTGGATTTTAGCATGGAAATTAGTTTTACACATTTCCTGAAAGAATAACGTCGATTTCGCAATCTAAATAAATTTTAGGGATATTTTGTTGAAGGGCAGTACTGTAATTTTTATACATTTTGAGTTATATTTTTTAAGGTTTGGACCTAGTTTTTGTTATCTAAATTGTTTCAAATGCTTTAATTTTACTTTTCTGATTTGTGAAAACCCTTTAAGAGTCTTTATGATTCATAAATTTCAATATATTAAATTAATTTTTAATTTGGGATCCCAAATCACTCAAAATTGGAAGAAAAAGACCAAAATTGACTTATTCTGTATACCTGACTCTTGATAATTGCTGATTATTGGTAAATCAGTAATGAATCTTCAATAGAAATTGGTTGGACTTACTTCATACAAAAAATCCAGGAAATTGGATCATTTTTTGGGAAAATAAGTAGGGTGTGTAATTTTACACCCCCCAATAAACGACGTATGAAAAAAAAGCCCAATAAAAATAGGGTTAAAACGGCTACTTCAAAATATTCTTTTTTCAAATAAATTAATCAAATAGTCTCTGCCCGGAATAAGTGTTTCAGTAAAATAATAATACTATAAGAAATACTAGTTTCTAAAATCTTGATTTATGTTTATTAAGTTGGATCATTTGGATCGCTTGGATCACTTAAACTTGGTACACCTGATGAAAAACTCTCTTATACAAAAAAGAAGGCTCCATCGCCAAATAGGAAAGTGAAAAATAAAGAAACGATAGTCGAAGTTCCTATTATTATACCAATATTTGATAATAGCAAGGATAAAGATCACTCAAAAGACAAACATAAGTCTCAAAGAAATAAGACAAATAGTCAAACATCGAAAGAAATCACAGACCTTTCTAAGTTTAGATTGGCAGCTGAACTAATTAAGCAAAAGATGAAAACTTATCCTCCCAAAGGTGGTTGTAATTGTGTGTGTGTCCCAACAGAACCGTCAAAATTACCAGAATTATCTAATTCACAAGAGCCATCAGAGCCATCAGAACAATCGGCACCATCAGAACCATCAGAACCAACAAACCCATCGCAACCATCAGAACCATTGAATCCGACAGAGCAATCAAAGCAATCAGGACCAATCGAACCTTTAGAACATTCAAAGCCATTAGAACAGACAGAACCGGCAGAACTAGCAAAACCTTCGAAACTACCAAAACTGTCAGAACCAGTAGAACCATTGGAACCACCAGTACCATCAGAACCATTGGGACCATCTCAACCATCAGAACCATTGGAACCACCAGCACTATCAGAACCATTGGAACCACTAGCAATATCAGAACCATTGCGACCACCAGCACCATCAGAACCATTGAAACCACCAGCAACACCAGAACCTTTGGAACCATCTCAATCAGAAAAAACACTTAGACCCCAAGCACCATCAGAACCTATCAAAACACCACTTGGACAAATACAATCAACACCATCACAATTATCAGCGTCAAAACTATTCGGCACAACAAACTCAATTAGTCCATTAGAAACAACTAAGCCATTGCCAAATAAAACTTCAAACCCTTCTAATAGTTGCTGTAGTGGTGACACAAAGCCATCTGTTAACCAATCTATGTACATCATCGAAAACAAAACAAAAGAACTCATTCTTGAAAAAGCAACAAATAACCTACATCCAGGCAAAAATAAATGCAATTCTTACAAGTTTGTCAAAATCATAAAACATGGCAAATCTTGTCAATGTGATTGTGATACGATCTCGAACAAGGATGGTATCATGAATTCAATTGAAAGCACAAATATACATGATTTGATTGCTCTGACTGGTAAAGACGAACTGTCGTCATCTCAAAAAATCAAACCTAAAGGTGAAAATGATGGTCATGAAAGACTCAGCCAGGATTTCAGAGGAAATGAAAAGTTTAAAAACATAAGAAATCACTATGAACAGAAAGGTTACATTACTATTTTTTTCAACTGAGAGAAAAAACGACAGATTGATACAAAATATCTATAAAAAGATCTGGAGTCTCCCTTACAACAAATGTTTGATTCGTATCATCAGCGAGCTAATTCTTCTTGACAAAAGTGAAGTTATGGATTAAAAGGGCCTTAAATAAGGTCTCTTTCGGGATCGGGCAAACAATTTTATGATAAAGATTAATACGAGAAGCAATAACATGATTAAATATAAATTCGCATATTTTCCGCTGAGGACGGCGACAAGTTTGTTGCTGAAATATACGGATTTATATTTACGCTTCTCGTATTCATCTTTATCATAAGGTCTCTTTGATTTATGGGAAGTATAAACAATAATGATCAATTAATCTAATTAATATTCAGTACGCGTTGGAAATAGGGCAATATAGTTACGCACATGAAGTGCAGTTTAAGTATGAGAACTTGTTCAAACATATTTTATTTTAATCTCGAATTTCTTCTCTCGTAATTAAGGAGGTACACTTTTTACTCAATTCATTAATATCATTACTTCAAATGTACACGTTTCTTTATAACCACTTCTTAAGATATGAAGCTGACATCGACTCAAAAAAGCCAACATATCCTAAGCAATGCTAGAATATATATATATAAAAGTAACAAGTATAACAACACGTCGAATGTAAAAATGGATTTGCTTATAAATAACCGTGTAATATTCTTATATTACTATGCTGTGCTGATATAGTGGCGGATCTTGAGTATTTTCAGTGTATTTACGCAAAAACTCATAGAATCATAGAATCTTGTAATAGAACATGAATAAGTCCCGAAGTATGAGTTCAGAAAGGAAAAAAATCTTAAATTGCCAAATTGTACATCGTACTCTGCGAGACCAGTCACGAGTGAATTTTTCAGTACTAACAAAGTGAAATGCTTTAATGTAAAAAAGAGATTGGCTAACACCTTAAAACACGAAATGCAAACAGATGTGTGAAAAGTGTACATCCTTAGTTTACTTTTTTTTATCGTGAAAGTTGTTTCTTACGTGGTATGAAATGATATAATATACGTGATAAACAATTAATCCAGAATTTATCATCACTGCTTCATACATCCAAATCCTCATTTTTTTCCTTATTATTACTATTATCTAGCTTGAAGCAAAATTAAATGAAGGTGAAGATTTGCTTCAGCACTACATAGTTCTCAAACTAGAAATGAGGTATCAATGACGTAGTTGAATGGAAAGCAGAACTCTGCACACACACACAACAAAGCGTCATCATAACAAAATGACTTTTTAAATGATCTTAAACGATTTATTTCGTATTGAAAAATTGATAGATCGTCTTTTACATCAAACATCAGTATTCTATACAAAATGTAATAATTTTATCTTAATATCGTTTCATTCATTACATAATGTGGTACTGAAATGACACGGTTATACATCATTTTCTGTAAAATATTTGTAAACTAAACTTCTTGTTATCAAGAAATTTCATATTTAGTTATGCGACGCTTACTTACTTGCATTAATATTATTTAAAAAAAATCCAATTATGAGGGAATTGTTTTTGGAGAAAACTTTCCGAAACAATCGATTGGTGAATGTATCACATGAAGCCTTTTAGTGACTTTTTCTGACTGATAAGATTGAGAAAAGATGTTCTGCACAACTATATTCTAATTTGCTTAATGTTTTGATAAATGCTCCCAACATCTAGTTATTAAAATCAACTATCATTCGTTCCCTTATAATCAGATAGATTGTAACCAAGCATGCTAATGCTTTATTTATCTTCTATTGTATATTGCAGAAGAGTGAATTGAATAAGCTGAAATAAGATGTTTTTCTGTAGCGAAATTAATTCAGTTTGAACTAATGTCCGTTCCTTTCTTTTCTTCATCTCCTAGCTATCCCAGAAGTCGGAAAACCGTTCAAGGGTACCCCTGCTACAGAATCTAAGCTGTTCCCATCAAGCGAAGGAAAGGGATTCCCTCTGACGGAAGGAAAAACTGAAGGTAAGAACATGCCACTTATAGAATCTAAAGTACTTGCTCCTATTGAGGCAAAAGAACCACTAACTGAGGCAAAAGAACCATCCACTGAGGCAAAGGAGCTACCCACTGAAGCAAAAGAACCCCCAACAGAAGCAAAAGAACCCCCAACAGAAGCAAAAGAAGTCCCAACAGAAGCAAAAGGACCTTTAACTGAAGGAAAAGGTTTTCTTTCTGAATCAAAGAATTTCTCACCAATTGAAGGAAAAGAAAGACCAAAATATGGACAGCATTACGCACCAATTGAAGGAAAAGAAACTCCGACAGAAGGAAAAGAAGTCCCTACAGAAGCAAAAGAACCTTTAACTGAAGGGAAAGGTTTTCTTACTGAATCAAAAGAATTCTCACCAATTGAAGGAAAAGAAAGACCAAAATATGGACAGCATTACGCACCAATTGAAGGAAAAGAATCTCCGACAGAAGGAAAGACCGACTTCCCAATACAAGCAAAAATATCCTCAACAGAAAGCAAAGGTATTGAAGCAAGCAAACATGCTCCAATAAAAGTAAAATACAATCCACCAAAAGGCTCGAAATATGTTCCGCAACAAGAAGGAAAAGGAAGTCCTGGATCTGAGTCAAAAGGTTTTCCTCCAACAGAGGCAAAAGCTGATCCAGGAATTGACACCCTGTATACAAAAAAGAAACCAAAACAATCGACCTTCCATGGGAATTTCCATGATGGGAATAATGTGATAGAAGAAGCAAATGCTCGACACGAGCTGTTGAGCAATGACAATTTGCTGCGTGGTAAAAGTAAGAATAATTATTCTTTCAAAAACAATTCAATGTTCTGTAGAAGTAACATTAAGGTATACCAGAAAACCCACTCACAGACCAAAATTAGTCCATCTGACCTGAAATAATAGTTCAGCTTTTTCCCGTAAAATGGCTAGATGACTGTTTGGACTATATAAAATTAAGATTTAAAACTAGTCACCTGGACTAAACTAGGGTCAAGAGAGATGAGTTTACCTCGGTACTATTTGTCTTTAAATTTACAAGACGAACACTAATCCAAGAACTTGAGCCAATATGTGATTGTATAAAACATGTTATATTTTTTATCCTTTTTAGATACTCTCGATGATTACAAGCAATCTAAAGTGTCAGATAACATGTCACCAGAATTCCAAGCAAAACTGAAGGAGATGCTAGCTGAAGAGTTGAACAGGAAGCTAAAAGATCTCACTATAACGGCAAGAGACGAATCGATAAAATACGAAGATATATCAAAGCAAGAAAGTACTAATAGTAAGGAAATCACTTGTAGAGATGATAGTGTCCGAAAGTGTATGAAAGAATGCCCGACTAATGAATGTATCCAAAAGTGTAAAACTAGTTGTCTGAAACAAGATAATGTTTTGAATTCATCATCTTCGTTAGTTCACCATGAAGAAAAGTTACCAGTTCATCTTCAACGAAACAAGACCAGTACTGAACATTTCGTCCACAACACTGACATCAATAACAATGAGAATGTTGACAACTCTCTTCACAAACTGAATCCAAGTTTAATACATCAAAACAACAGACCAGAAGAAAAACACATTTTTTCTTCTCTCAAAGACAGCAATGGAGTTAGTGGCGTTCACAATCAAGCTAATGATGATGACATTAGCAAGGAAAGCGAACATTTGATGGATGAAGGAGAACAAATACATTTTGACCATTCCGAATACATTACAGAACATAATGGTAAAGGGCTTGCAAAACAAGATTTGACCACTAAAAAGGGAAATGATATTACCCCCACTGAACAAGTCGAAGAGGATTTGAACAGCAGGGAGAGTATTCAAACTTGTAAGAAATCCAAAGTTTTGAAGTACGGCAAGAAAAAGAAAAAGACAAAAAAAGGATGCATAGAACAGGTAATGTTTTTTCATACTTTCATGACATGTGACTAATGGCTACAAGTTAAGCTAAGGTAAGACAGTCATGCAGATCTGTAGGTTCATCCGCTGACTATACAGAGTGTCTCAGAAAAAACGCAACAAAAATATCTTAATTTGATGTATTTTAATATTTTTGTGTTAAAGTCGTCTTATGGAATCATTTTAATACTCATTCTGTTTAATGTAATTATGTCTTTTCATTGATTATAGAATATCAAAAAAAATTTCATGTGGTAATTTCATTAAGAATCGTACATGATTCAATTATCTTTATGTTATTTAACGTTGATCACAGAAAGTTCTTTAATAATTATCTTTCGCATCTCAACACTCATCAAACAATCGATTAATGATTTACAAACGCTGGCATTAAAACAAGAAATGTTATATGCTTAGCATTTAATATTTTTGTTGCGTTTTTTCTGAGATACTAGGGTTTCGTCAAGTTCAAACTGACTACACAATTTTCTTCACATGGCATGGGAATAAAGAAGTTAAAGAGACTTTATTTCTTCACTTTCTATCTACATTCCTAATAAAATCATTATTAGAAAAACAATCAATTATAAAATTAGAATGTTTTAAAAGGCATACAGGTGTTTAGACTACATAAGGGATGTATCCATCAAAAGGGCTGTTTTTAATAATATCATCATATGAGCACGAAAATGTATTTAACAAACATCTATCAACGCTATCTGCATGCTCAGGAGTCTAATGGTGAGATTTGGTGATTTGTCCAATATTTTAGAACAATATACAGGGTGCTGTTCGAGAATTTTGCATTTAGAAATGACGAAAAATTGTCTTTAGACCCCAAAGATCAAAATTTAAGTTATAAAAAGTGGGGTATTTTATAATAATTTTCACCCAAGTGTGCAATATTAACAATGAATGAAATTTCAAGGGCAATTTTTAGAGGAATAATTTGGTATAATATTTCACCTCCCTTATGTAGTCGAGACTATTGAATAGACGACCATGGACGTTTATTCTTCCCCAAAGAAATATACACCATGGACACGCTTATTTGATCGTGGACGCTTATCAACTCCTGAAAAAAAATCCAACAAATCCAAAAAAATCCAACAAAATTAACAAAACATTCAACAAAATTTTAATGGCCGACGTTTTTTACATGCTGGAAGCTTGTTAATCTGAACTAGTTTTCCAGGGTGGACATTTATTCCATCCTGGTGGTCTACTTGATAGTCGAGAATAGTGTAATACATTTACCACTCTTACCCATTTCTTACAATCTACTATGTGAGACAAATAATCATATTTCTAAATGACTGTCTAGAGGAACTTATTGTAAGCATAAACTGATATGGAAGCTGGTTAGAAGGGGGTTCGCCATTATCCGGACATTTTTAAAACAATGGCAAAATGTTTGACCTTTGAGGTCATTTATTTTGTTTATTTTCCTGGCAATGTTCAGATTAGACCTTAAGATTTTCCAAGAACCCACTATTCAAAAAGATATTACTATTTATTGTGTAGATTTTTGAGCTTTAGTACATGTGTGTCGAGTCGCCTAAAACCAGACCATGTCGCCATTATCCGGACACATAATAAAAGTAGTAAAAACGCTATTATTATAATGTATAAACATGTTTTAGCACAAAGGTAATCGACTCAAAGCAAGATAGATGGTTAGGTGTTAATAAGCGCCCAGGTGCTTATTTCTTTAAAATAATCTTTATATGGGCGCTTATTAGAGAGGGGCGCCTGCTTTTGAG
>JAUKPT010004161.1:0-11353 GCA_032273505.1 Nanomia bijuga
CGCGATTGATTTAACATAATCTACTAAGTATTTCTAATAACTCCTGAAAGTTTCAAATTATCTGGATGACGGGAAGGAACTTTTCTAAAAAAGGACCTGCACTATTAGTAGGCCTTTAGTTAAGAACGCTATTATGTCAACCAATAAAGACAATCAAATCGATCCACGCAGAAACTTATTTAAAGGGGAACTGTACTAAATTTTGATTCTTTGATATTTTGAAGATCTCATCAAAACTAGACAAACAAAAAACCTGCAGGTCAATACCTTATCCCAGAATCTTTTTATATGCGCTCAGAGATGCCATTTCTAAACATTTTTTCATGACATCACTGGGTCTTAAAGCATATTTTTTCATATACATTTACACTAAAACTCATTGGAAGAATATGGTTGGGTTTTTTTCAATAATTTTCATAGGTAATTACAAGAAATCAAGGCACTTCTGGTATAGCGTGATAAGATTTAACATCAGAACGGTCAACCAAGAATGTGTTGGGTACAAACCGGTATATTTTGGTGTTTTTGGGACACGAATAAAGTATTAATTTTTCTATTTGAGCACTTCTTTGCACGGTTTTGTGACATCATTAAAGGAAAAAGTTTACATTTTATCCAAGTGATGACTAACATGAATTTTAATATGGTTCGAGTAATCACTCAGCAGTTGGTCAAATTTATTGAGGGGGTAAAAGCTGTTAAAAATATTGTCCCACAAATTTTGAATTGATGTTTTGAGCATGTTTTGGTAATGAAATTGGTCGACATCTATAAAGTTCAAAGAATTGAGTTGCCAATTGTTGGGGGCAATCGTTCCTGGGGCACACGAATCAAGTAATTACAGATATATCCCTGACATATTGACAATTTATATTAATCTTTTTACAAAGATATTTTTCCTTTTAGATGTCGACGAATGTTCTAAACAAATTCATGACTGCCATCCATTTGGTTTCTGCACCAATGAAATCGGTTCATATAATTGTACCTGTAAAACTGGTTTCCAAGGAGATGGTATGCAATGTGAAGGTAACACATGAAATAATTTAAATTGCATACATTTTTTTCGGGGGGTTGAACACCATATTGTGCTTAGGATATTATTTAGTTCATTTTGCTTTAAAGATTGAATAAGATAGATTTCTTCCTTAAGGTTTGATAAGAAAATTACTGGTCCAAAATATCTTTATCGTCTGTTTAATAACATCTTCACTTTAAACTGTATGTTAAATAATGAAATGATAAACGAAAATTAAAGAGATACTTATCATGTTTTCACTATTCTGAACTAAATAGTGGTCCTACTTTATGATATCGTGTTGCAAACGCTCAAATGATGTATGGTTCTTTGTTTAATGTTGCATGTGTTGTTCTAAGAAATATTGCTGCAGACAAACTTGGTTATCTCTCATTTTGATAATTTTCAACTCTCTAATTCTTTATGTTGATCTGTTTAATTGTTTTTTACTTTTTGTGGTTAACTTTTTGAGTAGGGTTATAGTATCATGGTCCATGTCAATTCAAATTTGATGAAGCTGTTGATCATAAAAAAGTTTCAAAGACTTTTTGGATATTTGTAATTTTGCATTGAACAAGTAAGTAATTGTTCTTCAGGGGTTGTTCTTTTTAATACAGAACCAGGGGGAAGCATTTGATAATTTGGCAAATGGTTTTACACTCCTTTAGAATCTAAGGAGAAATTTCGACCTTCTCCTCTGTTCAAGAAGAGAACAAATCCACCCCTTATCACTAGGAGCAGGACGCTTTTTAAACTCTGTTTAAGTCGGGGATCATTGAAATTAGAGTTCTGGGGTCATTAATTTGATACACAAAGCATTAATTCTTATCATATTCGCACCAGAATTGAATGGCATACAAACAGAGTGGTCACTGTTTCTATGAAAAGAAGATCCCTGACATAACCCTGACATTTTTATTGAAGTCCCTGACACATAGTTGCCTTTTCGATTAATTATTTAAGGATGAAATCCTTGAGTTATTATAAAAATTATTAATTATATTTTAAGAATTTTCATGATATCATCAATTATGGTCCACTAGTCCCACCAGACCATTAGAAACGCACGAGATCAATACTTTCTCACATATAAAAAATGTAAAAATATGTGACATAGGTAACGAAGAAACCGATTTTGAAATGTCTAAAATGTGATTTCACTAACATTCCATTTATCAAAACAATTGGACGAAAGATTTTTCAAAAAAAATAATAAAAAAAATCACAGTAAGAAAATCAAGAATTTATTATCCCCCCTTATTATTTGACAAAAAAATTCAATCCTACTACCACCCTTGTTCTGTATTAAAAAAAGACCAACCCGTTTTTTACAAATTATTCTGAAACAGTCAATTTTATTTGACTAAGATAATAATTTATTAGGTCACTGTAATGATAATACATGGTTTCTGCCCACTTTTGTTTAATGGGTTCACTTTTTTCAAACTGATTTTTGAGATGGAATTCTTTGATTCAAAGATGACTTAGCTATTAAAAAAAGTCGAAATACTCCTGAATGTTATCATGATAAATTTCTGTTATAACAATCTGGATTAATGATTTTAGTGGTCAATAAACTTTTACAAATGTTAAATTTAAGGGGACATTTTTTGAAGATCAACAAATTCCCTGAAAGAAAATTAAGTTTTTCTTCTATATGCAGCGAAAACAATGGATGAATCAACTAGACACGTGTTATGACTAAGTTCTTAGAGGAATCTTGTGGATGGAATCATTATCCTTAAGTCTTGCACAGAATATCTTTTCTGTTAAGTTGTTAAACAGTGAATTTCCCCATTTAAGAATTAGCTTAATTTTTTGATTTTTTTTTCCATTGCATGGCTAAAGTTAATATAGTTATTTTTAGGCCGTTCGGAAATATTTTGTCCATGTATGGAAAGAATTCAATAAAAATCATACTCTTGATTATGAAAGGTATGTGTAAGCTAGAAACCTTTATGATTGTATGTATCATTTAAGTATTGAATATCAATAAAGTCAACCTTCCTCTACTAATCCCTAAGAGTGTTTCTTGATATTTCTATTATTAGATGTGATAACATGCATGATCATATATTTGTGACATTTCTTTATGCATTCATTAGGTTTGTATTCATGAATAGTGAGTAGATGTCAAGTTGCTTGTGTTTTTCTATTTTATCGATGATTCATGCATGAACTATTTAATAACTTTTGGATCACAAATTGGCGACCCAAAGAATTAAATCTTGGTTCTAGTAGAAACTGTTGTCCAAATAAAAGAGGAATTTTCCTCCCAACAACATCTGGATATAGTTCTTTCACCTACGATAAAGTAGAAATATCATTTGTAGTGTTTTAAAAATGCTGGTTGATACCTTTTACTTATAAGTGTCATTTCTTCCCCGTTTCCCAGTATACAAATCATTTGTTGAGTTTTTTTTGTTACATGCATGTTCTTGACTTTTAGAATTTATTTTGTGTTAATTATTATGCATATCTTGGTTTTGTATGATTTTTGCATGATTATTTGAATATGAAGATCAAGTGATTCTAGGTAAGAATTTTGCATAAAAGTATTCAGCTGAAATTAAATTAATCATTAATCATTACTCTGATATGAATCATATGGATTTTAGTTAAAAATGAATTGGTTGTATCTGTTCCCTTTATAAAAAGAGATATTTACCCATCAATACAAAATATAACTTTGCACCCCCCCCCCCCCATACACACACACCTTATCTAAAATTCTGTGAAATATAACAATTAAGCCAAAACTTGTCAAGTGCCAAAAATGACGTCATCAATTCCAAATTAGATGAAAATTGGTAGAGATGTTTCTCATAACAAAAAGATCACATCAGTGAATTTAGTGATTTAATAAGAACAATTTTCTGAATTAAAGATAACTGGTGTTTTGTTTTTGGTCAAAATGTATTGAAAATATAGAAGAATTCATACATGCTCCTGACAAAAGTCCTCTAATATCCGACAGGGAGGTCCAATTGACCCAAAACTTTGTCAAAAGGTGTTAAATTATACAAATATTTTTTTTCTATTTTTAAGGTTTAGAACTAAAACCAGAGGGGGCGGTCCGAGATGGGTTAAGCATTTATCTTTCCCTTCTTTCTGGAACTGTACCTGTACATTCTTAGAAAATCGTGCATTAAAGTGTCATTTTCTTTAAAAAAAATATTTTCTTTTCGAAAATACCTGAATTTATGTGGTATATTTTGTGTGGCCACCCTGAACTTAATTTTAGCATCAAACCTGCTGACCTCACTATAGTATCTTACTATTTTTGTTATTTGCTTATACATATGTTGCATGAAATCTTTGCATAAAATCTTTGCATGAAATATTATTGAATAAACATGAAATCTTTCAGACAATGGAAATGATAATGAATCGATAAGATTACTTTTTGCATGCTGTTTTCGTACAACTTTCTTCTTTTATTTATTTTACTTATATTTTATGACTCCACCTTTTATGAATCAAGTCATGTAATTTTTTTTAGGGGCTTGGTTTTTTAGTTGTGTTCTACCTTTTAGGTTGTATTTCGTGGAAGAATGGTGAAGCCTGCTAAATTGAAAAGTCTTAACAAACCATGTACTAATAGTTCTCATCATTATTGATAAGCATTCGCCCAATTGCCATCGGACCACACGATTTGTCATTCCAATGCAATTTTACAATCTTAAGATGACTTAACTTAACTTATGACAAATATTATTGTTGTTGTCTTTTGGATTTAAGTAATATAGTAACGATAGTACTTGCCAAAGTTCAAGGGACATTTATAATCAATCGGCTCGTTGCCTTTTATACAATCTTCCCATAAGGACGCGTACATATGTTATAATTTAATGATTTTCAGGGGGTACAATATAGTTCAGTGATTTTAAAATGGTCAAAATCATTGTGTTGACGCTGTGCCATGAATTTCCCTTGAACTTTGGCACGTACTATCCTTGTTTATGTCGAGAACTTAATCTAATATCGTAAACAGGAAGAAAAAGTAACTTTTCTTTGATAATTACATTCTTTTTTTTAGATACAATCAAGTTTGGACGAAAGCATTTGGGTCCAACTATATCCATCAGATAGTAATATCTAGAAACCTAATATAAGCATATTGAACCAATTTAGTTCATCTGGATTCTGATGCTGACTTGCTTATGATTGAGTGAAAAATTATTGCCGAAATCGAAAACAATACTCTATCCATCGTTTAAAAGCAAGTGAAAAGAACAGAGAGCAAAAGGTCATTATTCTAATCTATATTCTATGTCTTTCTCATCGTGAGGAATAAGATGGACAACTCTCTCTCTCTCTCTCTCTCACTGGCGGGCTCTGCTGGATAAGGAAGATGCATAACTGCACGTTGCATTAGATGCAATTTAAATAAACCATAAACAATATGCAGTTAAACAAAGATACTGATTATTGCACTAAATTGCAGTCAATGTGTGGTAGTTTAAATCTTAATTGTTGCATATTTCATAATATTATTTACTGAGATGGTAAAAACTACATACAATGAACTATACTTGCAATACTTGTTTTGTGCACTTTATTTTTGATTGTAATTAGGTTACATTTTATGAGAATATATTTCAATATTTGTCTTTGTTTGCACTGCACATTAGAATTAATTGACAGATACATTTCACTATAGTTGTTCCAGTAATTTCCCTTCCCACCTGATCAGTACAGGGTCATAAACAAATTACAGAAATTGGCACATCTAATATGCAATTTACTAATGTACTGAGGTACTAATGAACACTAATTAAGAACCCCCCAACTATATGAATGTCATGCTTATGTACTATGTGATGTGATTGCCATTTATCACGAATTTAAGCACAATGTATTTTTTGCTATTTGGTTATTCACATGATCTACAATGATCGCAGAATTGAATTATATAACACTATATCTACCATTTTAGGGTCAACTCAAGAACTGTTGGTTTATATTGTAGTAATGTATTAGCTCAGGTTTCGATTAGTTCTTTAGTATAGAAGTGAATTTATATAGTTAAATAGATTATCAGAAAATTATACTATATTCTGCCAATATGTATGGTTTTCCTGGTCAATTATGTCATCCATAATCTCCCTTATTATGAATGGTCTAAATCGGAGTAGAATTTCACCATTCGTTGAGAAAGCATTAAAACTATTGGTTCGCTCCTTGTATACTCTACTGGGTGTTACATAAATTTATCATGTTGATGACATTAAAACCTTGTTAGTACAATGAATAATTAATAGAAATTTCAAGTAAGAAATATGCTTTTTTTTTTCTCTTTTTTCACAACATATGGTTCTTTTTCTTTCTTTTTTTTTTTTACTGTTTCCAAGTTGAACTTTTTTTCATTTCAATAGATCTGCGTATGAGCAGGGAGTCTTCCAAAAAAAACGAATTAAGAAAAATACTTTAACTATTGTGATAACGTGTAGGTGGTGTTACAAAACAACTTCATATACAGGCAGACAAAAATTTATTTTTAATTCGTGTTACCAATAATAGTAATATTTCAAAAGACTTCTACAAAAATTTGATTGGTTTAAAAATTACGCACCCAAATCTATTGTTTTAAAAAATGTTTGTTAATCTTTTGATGTAACATGTGTGTCGTGCTTGATAAAATTCCCGAAGATCCATCCACCTGTTAACATTCAACAAGTTATGTGTGCAAAGTTCCTGGCTATTTTTTTGTTCATGTCATTTATTACAGGTATTACTATCATTTTATTCTAAAGATTCTCAATTTTGCATATATTCTATCTTAAATAAGAAATATTTCAATTGAATTAAATTGCAGATTTTTGTAAAAAAGGCTTAATCAGTGTTTAAGATCTGTGTACATCCTGCTTTGACTAATGCGCATGACCCTCTTGAAAGACAGTCACTTCTCTTTTAGCAGCATAGCTTGAGATGGAAAGTAAAACAAAACTATTATTTTATCAGGCAGAAATTGAGGGAGGGTGTACTAGGGTCTGTAAATTAAAATTATCTTGAAAGAATCTGATGATACTGAGCCATTTTTCTACCGGTAGTAAGAAGAACATAACGTGGGTAGAAAATGTTATTTGTAATGAAAATGTGGAGAAGTTTTATGAAAAATCTAGGTATTGGAATATTTTTTTTTATAGGGTTTTTGATTTTATATCTTCCTTACCACAATAATTCTCATCTTGATTGTCCATTCGTTTTATTTTTTATTTATTTAACTATAAATTCCTTGGACACAAGTCTCTTCTACTTTATCTGTTCCCCTACTCAATATTATTTATGCATGAATTCTATGAAAAGGAAATTTGGAATTCATTGCTTTTAGTTTATTTTAACAAGATGTTTGTTGGTCGGCTCTTATCAAACAATACTTAAATTCTGTTTACCCATCATCTCATTCATGAAAAAAGAAGTGAAGATAAAACTTTTCTGTAGTAGTTAGTTGTCTTCATTCTCTGACACTGTTTCTGAGAAGCTGTTTGCAGCTTTTGTGGCAAAACAAACATGTGAAAAATCTACTTCTAATGTATTGTGCTGAGATCCTCTACTATATATATATATATCGTACATCAAAAAGAAAACGAAATAAATCTATTATAGACCATGAAAACCAAAAGGATTCGTAGCATTGGAATAGTTATGGTATTTTCTTTAAACCCCTATTAAATATCATTAAAATCAAAGTCTGAATTTTCCCATCAGTGAATTTAGTGATCTAATAAGAACAATTTAGACAAGAGTACACCACAAATGAAAGAGTTGTACCACAACCTTCTGATGTATTATACAATTGATGACCTCTTTAAGTAATGTGCCAGGTGTTTTTAATTTATCTGGGGATTATTGGATGCAAGGGGAGGGGTGAATTTGGCCTGGCCAAGAGATGTAAAAGATAACGTTTAACAAGGGTTGTCTAGAAAATATTTTATCAGCATTAGAAGGGGGTAGGATCAGGGTTATTAAGACCCATTAGATACACAGTTTCTATTGAGACTTACATAAGTTAGGATGACATTTTTCAACATTTCTCGACATTTTTCGACCTTCTTCAACATTCTTCAACATTCTTCAACATTGTTTGACATTGTTTGACATTGTTTGACATAGTTTGACATTATTCAACATTCTTCGACAATATTTGACATTGTTTGACATTATTGAACATTCTTCGACTTTGTTCGACGAGCTCTATTGGACCATTAAGTGTGGAATGAATTGGGCTTTTTAGTATAGGGACAAATAACTTGGGTGTAGAAATCTAATGTTTCACAGCAAGGACCTTTAAAGTATTTGCTCATCATTAAGAAGGAAATAGGGTTGAGGTTATAAGATGTAGAACATGGGATACTTAATTCATATAAAAACACTTAAAAGCAACTAAAATAATCTAATGTTAGATTTTTTCTAACAATTTGCTATTGGGCCAAAAAAAATTATCAAAGAATGGGTTATGTCATTTTTTTCTTATTGTGGTAGAACATATATGATATTCAAATAAGATTTAAGACTCAAACAGTCTCCAAAACAGTCTCTTGGTTTTCTTGGTCATTTAGAAAATGAAGCAGACCCCTGCGGTATAGCTTTTGGCATCTGAACCTTCGCAATTTTCTTAGAATAAGCTTATTAGGGAAAAGAAAAGCTGATTCCTTAAATCAGGAGGGATTCAATTCTGTGATATCAAGCATAGCCCTTTTTAGGTATGGAGACAGGAACTAAAAACTGGCATGTTACTTTCAAGTTGTGAAATTTTCTCAAGTCCCATCCTTGTGAGGAAATTTAATGTATTTATATGAAGCCATTGTATTGCTAATTGTATTATCTCAGGGGATCTCTGAATCCTTTACACTGCCAATTTTCAAGATTTTTGGGCCCCCTTGTAGGTTGGTCCTTTTTATTCGCCCATGTCAGTTATTTAGTCAATGATGAGCTTTTCTCAGTAACCAATTATTATATTTCTTTGATTCTTTGCATCAAGTTTGTCTTTAATAAGACATTAAAAGTGATGAAGCATGATTTTTCGGAAAAATAATTAGGAGGGCAAATTTTGGTAAAATGAGCTCAATTTTGGCCATTTCAGGGGTTTCGGCCATTTCAGGGGTTTCGGCCATTTCCTCCATTTTTAAGAGTACAGCACAGGATTGCAGCAAATCCCCGCGTTCCCCCTGCCGGGCCTGCAAACCCCGCGAATCCCTGAATACGTTGAAACACATCCCCGCCGGGCCCGCAAACACCGCGAATACCTGAATACGTCGAAACACATCCCCGCCATGCCCGCAAACCCTGCGAATCAGTGACTATATAAAAACCCATCCCGCCATGCCTGTAAACCCCGCAAATCCCTGAGTTGAAACTCATCCCTGTTGGGACTACAAACCCCGCGATTCCCTGAGTTGAAACACATCCCCGCCGGGCCCGCAAACCCCGCGATTCCCTGAGTTGAAACACATCCCTGCTGGACCTGCAAACCCCGCAAATCAGTGACTATATAAAAACCCATCCCTGCTGGGCCCGCAAACCCCGCGAATCCCTGGGTTATAAGATGAAAGCAGTCAATTAGGACCTAAACTCGATCTTAATGTCTTTACACAATTTCTAAGAAAGGTAGGATTTCATAATTATTAAAAACTTTATTAAGATATTTCTTAGGATTTGGTTGTTATATATAATGATTTTATTGTTTTTTCAAAAATTTTGATAATTTTATACATAAATTTTTATTTTTTATTTTTATTTGTGGGACTGGTGGGGAATTTCTTTTAGAATTAAAAGATTGTTTTTAAATCACAGGATTTCAGATTATACGGGGTTTGTGGGCCCAGTGGGAATGATTTTAACGTATTTAGGATTGCAGATTAAGATTGCGGGTTTTGTGGGACCGGCGTGGATGATTTTAACTTACGCTGGATTATTAAGATTGTGGGGTTTGCGGGCCCAGCGGAGATGATTTTAACTTATACTGGATTGAGGATTATGCGGGCCCTGCGGGACCGGCGGGGATTTGTTACAAATCTGTGCTCTAATGATTTTTAATCATTAAATTTTTATATATTAGCTAATTTTGATGGTCAATTATGATATCAAACTAGTTTTAGTGGTTTCAGTGCTAAAAAAATGTTTGTGAGGCTAAAATTCGGCAAAATAAGCTTAATTTGGGCCATTTCTATGGTTTCGGCTGACTGTTTTAAAAATTCATCTACTAGAGGATGTTTTTTGTTTTAATCACCATTATAATGGCTCAAAATTTAACAATATCGTTCGACCTGGTTCGACTAGTTTTGAACATTACTGATTTGATTAGGGCAAATTTTCTGAATCACTACACTTGTACTGTTTTTTCCTATTTTTTGCTTTTTGTTGAAATTTTCAATGTATTCTTCCAATTCAGGATCTTTCAGTTGAGAACTAAACTATGCTATGTCCAAATTTTGAAAATTGATTTTTTTAGATTTTCTTTTCATTATAGATAGAAAGACTTTGTATAAAATATTAAGACCAAGTAATAATTTCTTCTTGGCAATAATTCGTTAAGTACTTCTATCCTAAAAGTCCACCCTCATGCATGCATTTGCAAACTTTAATATCTCATTTTGTCGATTTTGTCATAGCATAGTTCTGTTCTCCACTTGCGATAAGATCGTCCCCGTTTTTGCACGAAGATAAATATCAATAGTTAGAATAAAGTAGCTGTGCACGATTTTCGAAATAAATTCTGGTTTCTGACATATTGTCTGAAAATAGGGGTTTTTTAAGATATTTTCCAAAACAGCTAACAATTACTATTACTAATGTTGGTTCTTGTGAACAAGGCTCTTGATCAATCAGATTGCACCATTTTTCAAATTTAGATTTGGTCTATGAGTTGCTACTTTGTAATGTGATAGACATTGACATGCATAGAAATGGCTTTCTCTTATTTCCCCATTGCATAATTCAAAACTTAGGGGCAGGGTAATTCTGTTTGATACGGAGACACCTAAATGGTAAGTAAAGGCACCTGGGTCATCTAGGAAACCCTATGAAATGTATGTTTTTGGCTTTTTTAAATCAAATACCGGGTGAGTAAAAAAAAACTTGTAAGGCTTTGACAACACAATACACCATGATCTAATAATCGATTTCCAAATTTTATTATGCAGCATAAAGTATAACTTACATTTTAATACAGGTACTTTAAGATCAAAAGGGCATCCATATTTTGCATGGGGATTACAGATTGATGCAACACTTTCATGGTGTAGTAGCATCAATTGTAACGCCTTCCCAATATGTGAGAAATAACAATTTCATTTATTTGATACTTACTTGTATACATTAATAAAGGCACTT
>JAUKPT010004162.1:0-11353 GCA_032273505.1 Nanomia bijuga
AAGTATAAATCTATGCAGCAATTGCTTTATGAAATGAAATTACCCTAAAATCTGGAACATCTAAAGACTTATTCTAAGAAAAATACAAAAATACCTTGTATTTATTTTTTCAAGATATGTTTAGACGTCTCCAGTGGACAATTCTGATAACCTTTTGGAAACTTATATTCAAACAAGCTTGAAAAAGTGAGATTTCTTTTTGAAATGTTGGGAAGTATTTAGTAAATGTGCTTTTAATTTGCTTTAATCCATAACGTATTTCAATCGAAAAATCTGATATTTTTATATTTTTCTACTTAACACGGTCTAATTTACTACAATTTCATGTTATTTTGGGTACTTAGTAAAAACTCTAGCTTCTTCGTACATTAACTTGAAAACCGCATTCTGAGGTCCCAATGCGTTTTGAGGTCCCTTTACCTGTATGGAAAAAAACACTACAGTATTTCCTAAAAAAGCATTAGAAAATAAGTGGTTGATTTTAATTGCAAAACTTTTTGAAATCGATCTTTTTGGCATTTAGAAAAAATGTCATGAAAGTTTTAAGAAATTATCAATCTGTATATCCCGTTATTGGTTTAAATACACAAATCAATATTTTTTCGACAACATTATTTAAACAGAAATGTTACCATAGCTCCAGATAGTGTTTTCTTTATTTTACGCTTTAATGTCCTTAAATATTTATTTGCTTGTTTGGACGGGATATGTGTTATTGTTATGTTAGCGTTGCATTGTGTACATTATGCTGCCACTATCAATCAATAAACAAAATTAATAAGACAAACACAAAGTTTAATAAGAAAATGTTTTTTTGGACCCACAATTGTTCTGTCCCATAGTTGGTCATTTATTATGTCAAAAACAAAGTCATAATACATATACCATCATAGATACTTTTAAATCAGTTTTAAAAAGTGGTGAAATCCGAAAGGAAGAAAACTATTTTCTGGTTTGGAATTGAGTAAAATGGGTCCAAATTGGTGTGGATCTTATTTACTTATCGCTTGTTATTCTTTATCTGTTTATCTTTTGCTCGACACTCACCATCATAACATGAAATTATGGCGTCATCGGAGTAATTTACAAAAGATCAAAAATAAAACAAACATTTTCAACATAATGATAAAAACTGACCTGGTAATAAAATGAAAAATGACGAGTTACAGAAAATTGAACTGAAACACCATGAAATAACTTACGGTGATTTATCTTGATCTTCGTTTATTCCTTCTATTATTCTTTTTTCCATTTCTCCGAGCATTTTCTCTTCTTCCTGTTCCGTCATTTTTATTGGCTCTTGTTTTCTCTCTTAAATGAAAAAACATATAAAAAATTAGATTCTTGATCACTGTATGAAACGAGCTGGCATAAATAGGGCATGAATCATGGACATATTGTTTTGTTAGCAGTTTGGTAAAGAAAACTATGACCTAAAAAGCTATCAAACAGGGAGGCCATAAAGAAGATGCAAAGAATAAGCCATCTTCGTTATGAAATATGAATAAAATAAACGAAGATTTATAGTACACTTATCTTATACCAAGAAACCCGGCTTGTGCTTACTTTTCACTACATTTCAACCTGTTAATTGCCCTTAGTATTATCACAGACTACTATACTAAACGGACTTTCAACTCGAGGTTCACGATAAATTATCATAGACCAGTTTTTCATGTGTTTTGTCTAACTATCATATCTCGGCTTTTATATATGGTATGGACTTGCAATTTTCAGGGAATGTAGGTAATAGCATGAAGTTTGCTCTAAATTTTTCCAAAAAAAATTCGCTACCTTCTTCGTGGTGTTTCGTCCTTTTTAATATTTTTTTGAAGTGCTCAGAAAACCATGAAGATATATTCAGTTTTTATTATAATTAAGCACAGTGTAAGACGGTATCATTCTCCATGCTACATTAAATCGATAAAAAAAATCACAATAGAAATTTTGAGAAAATGAAAAAAGAAAAGTACGCTTACAATAAATATTTTAGTCACAAATCAAACTTTTGAGTGTAGTTCAAACCTTATGTCAATGATAATAATCTTTATGTTCATACAATAACTAAGTTGTAATAATTTAATATTAGGCACTGTGTGCCTCCCGTTTTTGCATTAAATGCTTTAAATGTTTATTGAAACACGTAACAATCTATCAAATAATTCAAATTGTAGCATTTCAAGGTAATGTATAAGTATATAATGATTGATTATCTTTTCGTTTTAAATCAGTTGTTATAAGAACACAATTTTATCATGCTTTTACATATATTTTTGGCAAAATGATTAGAGAGGCTGTATTGATAAGATTAATAAGGTTTGAACTACAATCGAAAGTTTGATTTCTGATTAAAATATTTATATTAACTGTACTTTTCTTTTTTCATTTTCTCAAGATGTCTATTGTGATTTTCTTTAACAATTTAATGTGGCATGGAGAATGATACCTTCATACACTGTGCCGAATTTCAATAAAAACTGAATATATCTTCATGGTTTTCTGAGCACTTCAAAAAAAAGTTTAAAAGGAAGAAAACAACACGAAGGTAGCGAAATTTTTTTGGAAAAATTTAGAGGAAACTACATGCTATTACCTACATTCCCTGAAAATTGCAAGTCCATACCATACATATAAGCCGAGATATGATAGTTTAAAGAAAAAAAACATGAAAAACTGGGCTATGATAATTTATCGTGAACCTCGAGTTAAAAGTCCGTTTAGTATAGTAATCTGTGGTATTATGGTGAGATATTTGTCAAGTAATTCAAAAAATGTGATTTTTTGGTAGTTCCATAAATCACCTTAAATGATGAAAAAGTCGCTAGCAGAAAAAGTGAATTAGTGCTCGCGACTTTTACGACTTTTTGTGCAAGCGACCTTTTCCTAACTTAGGGTACCTCGATTTGTCCGATCTGTTCTAATTTCTCACCAATCTTAGCTTAAACGTTTTGAAAGAAAATTGTTCTAATAAAAAAAACTTTGATTTCTAATCTATCATGATATTTTACTTTTTGCTTTAGACGACAGTGGTGGTGGACCTAAATTCATGAACTGTGCAATAAGTTCAGTGATGGAGTCAGTCGATTCATCGGGGAAATAATAATCTTCCGGCGGTGAAAATCCGGAGAACCATGTAAAAGGACGACTTTCCTCTCTCCGTGATGAAGTTCGGCGTTTTATAACAGGTTCGTCTAAAACACAATGAAAAGGTGTAAAATGAGATAAATATATAATCCGCCTTATATCAATTTTTAAAGTTCTTCAAATAAAAGGGCACAACCATTGGAAAATCTTGAATTTTATCTTTTAGATTATAATATCAATTAAACATATCGAACCTTCAGTGGTAGATGGTCCAGGGGTTTGTACCTCTCTTGATGCAATTGCGTTTTGAACAAATTGATCGATCAGACCGTCAATCTTTTCTTCTTCTTCATCTCTCGACTTTTTCCTTTCTTCATTTTCTAAAAGAAAATGAAATAAGAAATAAGAAATATATGATCTTAAAAACCGATAACATTTTTATTTGTCTTTGTTTTCTATATTTCAGAAAATTTAAAGGGTTTTGTTTTGGGCGTTTTTCTATTTCAACAATTAAGTTTTAGAAGAAGATAGGAGAAGGAATGAGAATAAATAAAGGACCGTCGATAAATTGAATCCGTACTTTCTAACAAGTTTTGCCTGTTAAAGGGGAGTAAAGTCATATCTGCTAAAAAATAGCAAAATTTTACGGATTCGAATTAAATGGATATTTACGTAAGGGAAAATTGTATGATGTACGTAATATTTTTCAGTTTTTGTCTAAATAGGCAGAACCTTTTATGATTTACGGATTCAATTTATCGACGGCCTCTAAATCATTTTCCGTTTAGAACTTATATCTTCTGAGCAGCTACTTAAGACACTCGGCACACGGCATTTTATATAATCGCCAATTCTATACAAATACTTTTTGCTGAAACAGAAAGAAGGCAATCACTTTATTTTAAATGTTACCTTCTCTGAACTTTGAAACAAGTCCTTCTGTGTCATCAGGACATTCGTATTCGTCATCTCCACCATAGAACCAAGTGAAAGGACGACTCATCCTTTTCTTCCATTTTGGAATGAAACCTGAAAAAGAATTGATGAGTTACACCAGATATACCAAAAGACGGCAAACGAGATAAAATCATTTTACTACAACATCTTTAAACAACTTTAAAACAAACTCGACAAACGCAGGATAAACAGTCCAATAAAAAGATTGGAAGAGGTGTATTTTGCATGTGAGCCTGAATTTCCAATTATTAAGATTAGATGAGTGTCCGTGCTACACATGGTGGAGGAAACCTTCTTCGCCATACCCCCATACCCCGATTCTTGGCAGGTATACTTAATCCATACCTGACATTTTGATTTCGATACCAGTCAAAGACTTTATATAAAAGTTCATACTAAATTCTAACGGCCATTAATTAACCTTTTATGTTTCTTTCATTCCGAAATATACATCTATTTATCATCTTACGTGTACAACATCAACAGAATTTGAAATAGTGTGCCTGTCAAATTTGGTAGGTATGAAAAGTTTATACCTGTCAAAAAGGAACCCATATGTCTACCGAAAGGTAGTTTGTCAGACAGTTTCTGGCACCAGGGGGGGGGTTATAAAATGGAATATGTACCTTCATCTTTTTTCTGAGGTGTTTCTTCTTTACTTTCAGGACTTGCATCAGTATTTGGAATATCTTCAACAGGTTTAGATTCTTGTTCTGGTTCAGGAGTTACCTCGATCTTCTCTAAATGAAATTGAATAACGGACATTTCAAAATCTAATGTGAAAATTAGCTTCAAAATGTTCTGAATAAGTCCAGATAGTGCAAAGAATAATGTCGTCATTTCTATATTGGGTAAAGAAGAAGACAATATTTTGGGATTGCATTTATGTTGTATATATAGTATTTTGTTAAACGGAAATGGTTTTATTATGAATTCTTCACTACCATTATAATTTAGAAGATGGATAATATATTTTTTTTATTCATTTAATCTATTCATTCATTCACTCCATTGTTCGATTTATCAATGATTTTATCTTTTATGTTTTTTACTTCTTTACAAGGTTTTCAGAGTATATTTTCAGAGCCAGTTTGAACGCCATGTAGATAGTATTTGCCTAATTCATTATGAAGAGGTTGGATTTTGTTTTTCTTCACATTATCTACCTACTTAAGTGTCTTTCATATTTATAATCATATGGAGTCATACGGTCAGGCCTGCGGGTACCGGCGGTACCGGGACGGGAACATCCCCGAATGCATCTGCCTTCCTGAATACTAATATTTTTTCTATTACCATTATTAAATGAGAATTTGAGAGAGCAGCCAAAGGTCGCGGTGCCGGGCTGCAAAAGATATTGTGCACTACTACATACAGCTTTGTGATAATTTGTGCTGTTGTTATATGTACTTATTTCCCTACATATTTTATCGAATAGTAAATTTTTACCAACTGCTTACCCCGAATCTTTCGTCTATATTTCAAATCAACGTACAGAGATAACTTTCGACGTAATTTTAATTCTTTAGTGACGACAAACTTTTGACGCCGACATAGAGCACTGTCTGACTTTCTTCTAAATATCATCGATTGATGCCGTTGTTTTGTCACTTTTTCAAGTGTTCTAGCAAACTTCAACAAATCGTTTAACTGGAAATCTTTCACTAACGCTGCGCTTCGTAACACATCAGATAAACATTTCAACACAATCTGGTCTTTTACTTCACGGTGTGGGTCATGAAAATTACACTCCTTTGAAGCTTTCCAGAGTCTTCTTGCAAATCCGTTTATTGACTCGTTGTCTTTTTGTTTCAAACAACGAAACTCGTAAACCTTTTTTGTCTCGTTGATTTGCGACCGAAAATGAGTATCAAGTCGGTTTTTTGCATCATCATAATCTTCATTCACATCGGTTCGAGGAAGTGATCTGTATATTGCGTGGATTTCTGGACCTGCGTAGAAAAGCATCAACGCTCGCTTCCGCTTCTTATCTTTGATCTTTAGCTTTTTAAAATGCTTTTCGAGTTCATGAGTCCAATTGTTCCAACGAAATGCTAGTGAACCTTTATCATCTTTGATATCAAATGGCTGGAACCCGGGATAATCCATGATTGAGACTCTTTTGATAGTATATCAATTTGAATTGAAATTTTGTCGTTTATATCTATATCATAGAATATTATTAAAATCATCATGTTTTTGCATGTGTTTCGGCAAAACATATTCTGCATCGAATACAACCCAACGCAAAGAAAAATCATGAAAAAAATATTCCAAATATTAAACCTATTATTATGATTACTGTAATTTCATTTTGTATACTCCTTAAGAAGGTATTGATTACTTAGTGAGTATAAATTATTGACTATTTTCAAGGTAGAATTATCTTTTATAGATTGTAATGATGAATCAAATTCCAGGTAGATACACGAAAATTGTTTGACATGTGTATCTGAAGCAATCTATATATCGGTAAAAACTACAGATAGAGAATCAATTTTAATCTATTAATCTTGCAGAATATCTAAATGTGCTTATCGAGGCAATGTCCAATCTATTGCTGATGCGTCGTCGTCGTTTATGTTTTCCATTTTCGGGGAAGTTCACCCAAGAGTGTCTTCAAAAATGATATGTGGGAAATTTAAAAAATTAAAGCACTGGAAACGCATGGACGCAATACTGCAGGGCCTATTTTGCATAGTTTTTGCCCTCATCTTCAATCTAGTTTAACAATTTATAGGGCGAAATAAGTCTTGAATAATAAAAAATGAATGTGTCCTTGAAGACACAAAAGACACTCCAGATCCACCACTGGGATAGGACGTCACTCAAAAAGTCACAAAATATTCGCAATTTCAAAGCGATGCCCCTTACCCTACAGGTAGGTGAATTTGTCCAAATGATGCAAAACACAAAAAATGAATGGTGAAATAGCCAGGTAATAATCGCAGTTCAGTGAATTAACGAAATCTTGTTGTCTTTATATCATCAATGTATCAGTGGAAATGAAACGGTCCACTATGATTATAAATTAAACTTTTCTTTTTATTCTAGTAAATGAACTACAGAAAAATCATGTGCTGAAAGATTTTATGATGAAAATAACAAACTACTAGCTATATTCAAACATAAGTCTGTGATATTATATAATATCCCATTATTCTAAAATTAAGTTATATAACTTAATTTTAGAATAATGGGTTAGACAATGATTTAGTTCTTTGTGCTGTTAGAATTGGTTATAATTACACCAGTCAAATTAAATTTTTCGTTTAGACAAATCTCAAGAGTGGCGATTTAAAGCGTACAAGAGAACATTATTTCAACCATAGTGATCTCAAGAAAGAGTTAAAAAATACCTGCACCAATCATATCAAAAATATCTCCATTGAAATGAAAACCAATTCTTTGTGAAGATGAAATGATTTTCAAGTAAATTTTGTATAATATATTATAAAAAGTATCACTTATTTCAATATTGGAAAAGAGGCCGTGAGAAGAAATTGGTTGAAATCCATCATTGAGTTTGAGTATAAAATATACAAAGCAAATATAGTATAAAAATAAAGGTTTGGTTTTAAAAAATGACTTAGTTCTGTATGCAATTTTATAACAAATGCAGGAAAAGCAGATGTGCAATAAGCGCTTAAAAATTTCAGTAATCAGTTTAAGTAAAAGTATTTTGTCTAAGTATGTAATTCTTATTAAGTTGAATATTTTGATATACTGTGTTTACAGCTTATAACCAACAAGTGTTTAGAAAAATTTACATTAAGTTGAACGCTTATTGCTATCTAAACAGGCCTAGCGTTAGATATTTTATTTATTTATAGTGTCAATCACTGTTTTGACTAGAGGCGATTTAGCAAATTCAGCATTAACAGCTTTGGTGGATTTGTTTTACATTCATCTATATCTAAAAATGTAAAAGCTGAAAAGCTCAGGTCTAAACCCTCATATATATCAGGCACGTAGCTATGGGGAAAGAGGCATGGAGGACAATTGAATTTTTCTCGACAAACTGCCCCCTTCAAGTAGCTAAAATCTTCAGATTCACTAAATTTCTTTGTTTTTTATTACGATTTCTTCCCTTTAATTTTTGAAGGTCAGCTATGTGCCTGCAATATATACAAGTTTCGACAGATATCACGTGGAATTCCACAACAACTTTCATAAATTGGATGGCACCAAGTGTTCTATTAACCAATAATAAACTAACTAATAATCTTATAGAGAGATTCTTTGCATCTATGCCTTTTAATACCCTTTCATCTAACTAATCGCCATGTTTTACGTAAAAGTGATGATGAGGTAGACTAACCTTCTTCCACATTTTCCTTTTTTCTTCTTGGTAGCGACGAGAAGTCTTCCAATGGTATTTTCTCTGTCGATGTGTCTGTTTTCTTAAGTGGGGCTAAATAAGTGGGGGTCGCTTTGTCTTCTGGATCTTCATCCTCTTGCACCGAAACTCTAGAACATTAAAAGGGATGATATCGTTAGATCGTTAAATGTCAAGACTAAATGGCCTTATCTTAAAATGCATCTTTAAGGATAACTTGTTTTCTAATATGTTCCAGAGCACTTATTTCTTATCAAAAGGTCCAACATTGAAGTCGGCACTTTTGTTGTGACAAAAATAAGCATTACTAAAAGAAAGAAAAAGAAAAGTGAAAATAGTCAATGAAAATAATGTAATTTTTGTGATTGAATCTTTGGCGTGATAACCACATAATTAAGGTAGAAAATCAAAATTGTAATAAAATCAACGTAACTGGGGCTTGATCCTCTAAATAAAGTATGATGAAAGATGTTATCAAAGATTATAAAAGAAATTTCAACCAATGTGACTTATTATAAGAAGATAGAAAAAAAAAAATATATATATCAACCATCAACTTGATGAAGTAAAAATGAAGTCTTTCAAGATTAATCTCAAGCTAAAATCAAGGAGAGTCAAATATTTATGCAAAATCCTTGTTATATTATAAAAATAAAATTCAAAACTGTATACCAAAGTAATCAAAAAAACAAATAATCAGGGGCTCAAATAAGACCCGGGAACGGGAAAATTTCCCAGCTGGAATATCATATTTCACCTGAATTCAACTATTCTCTGCATAATTTCCCGGCTGTAGATTTTATTCCCCGAGCCATAAAATTTATAGTTGAACCCCTGAATCATGCTTGCAAATAAAAAGTTAACAAAATATTAGAGAAACACATCTACAGTACATCTACATCTACAAGTAAATACAAAAATAATGCCTTACAAAAACAAAAACATCTACACTAAGTAGTAATCATGTAAAACGCCAGCTACATTTATATTTTCAACTTACGATGAATACAATCTGGCACACTGCAGATCGTGTAAAATTTGTTTCCCATCACTTGTGAAGGTTGTTTCTTCGTTAATAACAGGAATATGATCATCCTGCGATTTCATCTTTATCATGATGCCTTGATCCTTCTCGTCATCTTGGAAAACATTGTGCCGAAAACTACAACAAGTCAAACGGTACACTTAACATTTGTCATGCAGGTTGTTTTAATTTTCGACGAAAGTATTGAATACCGAATCAAAATGACGTGTTTTTTGTATATTTACATATGCGAAATCGTGAATATGAGGATTACTACCCCTTTTTGAATATATTTCTCCATTATTCTGAGTAAATTGTAGCTTTTGACGTATGTGCCGATGCATATAGTCACCTTAATAATCTTACGCATGACTTTCCCAAATCACTATTGGTCATTAGCAGTGATTTTAAGAAATGCGTAGTTGTTGGCAGCTTTATTTGGGTTTTGACAGACTTTTTAAGAAACAAAATACTCACCTTCTGGTGCATCCACATATACAGTTTTTCCTTTTAAACCAACGCATATTCACAGGTGTTTTCTCTTAGTCTTCTATTAATTTACATCCAGCCTAAAATGGCTACTCCCTTTTAGCAACTTTATACGTAAAAGTGTCTGCTCATAAAATCCTGGTTAAGTAATAAGAAGTATGTATTGTCTCAATTTTTTACTCAAATATCAACATATTACCAGCAGTAGAAGATTAATTATATAAATCTATTTAATCACATGGATAAATGCCAAAGTTCAGAGAAGTACCGAAAACAAATTAGCTATAGATAACGTCTTCTCTAGTCGCAGCAATATTTATATTAGTACTTGGAACTTTTTATTTGACATATTTTAGTTTATCTATTTGGTGTTTTGTTTTAATCAGAATAAAACAAGAATCCTCTTTTTTGAATTTTTAATACGTAAGTTAAAACCTCTCTCATACTATCTCTATCGTAATCCAAAAATAACATTTGTAAACAAACGAAAATTCCAACCCCTCTCTCCCGCTATTTCTGCATAGGTAATCTACAAACAAAATTATTACTCCACTGTAAAAAAATACATCAAAAATATGTTGTTTGTTTATTTTTAACTCAAGGTCATATACATCAACAAAGCATCCTAAATCTGGAATTTTATCATAAAAAAAAAAATTATATATATATATATATATATTATCAGACTTAAATTGAGTTAGAGTTTGGGTAACTTCG
Organism: Nanomia bijuga; assembly: GCA_032273505.1. NCBI lineage: Eukaryota > Metazoa > Cnidaria > Hydrozoa > Siphonophorae > Agalmatidae > Nanomia > Nanomia bijuga. The sequence continues at coordinate 10,611 of JAUKPT010004162.1, forward strand.
TGAGATTTATGACGTGATAAGTATATAATCATTGCAGTAAATATAAGGAGATGTATGGGCTTTATCCTTATTACAAATTGTTTTGCTGCTTATAAATCTTTCATGGTATTGACATTTATGATTATTGTTTATTGCTTTATGAAACAGATGTTAATGAAATGTTAAACCGAGTGAGAGGAGATAAAATATTATAATTAAGTTAATTGAAATCACGTTTTCCGTTCCGTTCCTATGTAGAGTTTAAGCATATGTTTCTTGTATGCATGCAACCAGCTCTTGTAGGTCCCAAAATATTTTCGGTTTTTTTCAAACCGTATTTTCCAGACGAATCAATGAGTTTATTTTAAGCTCTAGCTACTCAATTTTTTAGGAAAGGGCATTTGAGTGTATTGATTTGGCTTCAGAATCTAAATACAAAATTATATTTTACGACTATGTTTTTTATAGGAAATACACCTTGTATTTTCATGATTGAAGTCCTTTCCCAATACACCGTTTTCTGACATTAGGATTTTACATTTGTCCTGATCAAGGAATTTGTAAATGTGTTACTGAGGTCTTGCCAAGATTTTAATTAGAAGAAAAAATCAAAATTCATTGTTATTTTGGTTATGAAGTTAGAAATAAATGAGCTTTTCTTCTTACTTAACCCTATATTTAGCGGGGGGGGGGGTAATTTCTACCCCCCCCCAAAAAATTTTGTAAATTAAGAAAAATAAGGACAAACCGAACGCTTGTCCTTA
>JAUKPT010004163.1:0-11353 GCA_032273505.1 Nanomia bijuga
AATTTCACCGATCCCCTAAATAATAGGTGTGATCCGGAAAACGTTTTGTGTTTATTTACACGATCCACTGACTTTTTGACGAGTTTTCGGATGACTGACGCAGGGGTGTCTTCTTCATTGCAAGCTGTCGATAAATTGAATACGTATGACCGTTTTTTGTTTTCTCTCAGGCATGTAGCTGACCTTCAACATTTAGGGAGGCAATAAATAATTTAAGGAAAGCAAATCGTAATAATAAACAATAAAATCGTATGTATAATCGTATGTATAATCGTATGTAAAATCGAGTGTATTTAAAGATATTCCAAAAATACATGGTATCATAAAATTTTCCGATGATTTAAGTTACTGGAGAGGGGCAGTTTGTTGATAAAAATTGTTAAGATTTTTAAGATTGTTAAGATTGTATCCCCCCCTCAGGCATGCAGCTGACCTTCAGTATTTAGAGAGGCAATCAAAAATTTAAGGAGGGCGAATCAGCTACTTTAATGTCAGATATTGTTGCAGGGATGTCTGCAGGGATCGTGAGAGGAGAGGCTGACGTCTGCGAGAATCAGACTGCGCCTAAAATATATTATCTTCGCTTCGTAACTGCTATTCATCCGCTAAGGGATTGTCTGCAAATTACTGGTAAGTTTGCCATTTGATTGGTTAGAAATTATGTCATTAAGAATATTATTGATTGATTACAAAATCATCATTTGTTGTTTTGCCAAAACTTAAAATCATGAAAGTATTTTGAAGTCAACCAATCAGATTCTTCATGATGTAATTTTGAACCAATCAAACGGCAAATTGACCGATAATTTGTAGACTAACTAAGTGATCAAACCACATTGTTAAATAGTAGTGTATTGCGTTACAAGTATAGTTGCAATACATTTTCCAATTGATTCTGTCCCTGATTTGCGAAAGGAAATACAGCTCACCGCAAACCTTCGTTGCTGCTAAAAGTATGAAATAAATGATTGTTGGACCTCCTTTAAAAATGGGATTCTGTTCCGGAAGAAAAATCCCTTGATCCGGACCAAAAAAAGATGTCTTCCGGATGACTGAGGTAGGACTTCTTTAATAAGGACATGTCTTTTAATCATCTCAAAACTTTGTCTTATTTAGACTATTACTGGGTTGAATAGTCCATCATTAAGATTCTGATTAGTTCATATAAAAATGCTAGTTTCAAGAAAACAAAAAATTGTGAACAAATTCACACGCTTTTTTTAAAATAATAGTGTTTTTTGGTTTCAAGATGATCATTCTTAACTTTTTGGCCAAATTAACCCTAATTTATTTTTAGCATATTCTTAGCAAACATATCAAAAATGAAAAATACAGGGCATAGATGGCAAAAAATCGAAAATTTGGAAAATCGGTAAAATAAAATGAGAAATATCGGAATTATGGTAAGAAGAATGAGAAATATTCGAATATCGGAAGAAGAAAGGCAAAAATTTACATCATGTAAAAGATTTTTTTCTCTATTTCATCTTATTCTTATGAAAAAAGCGTGTAATTCCCTTTTATAGATATAATGAACCATTCTAATAATATCTAATTGTGTGAATTGTTACAAATCCAATTTAGCTACATGCATCTTTCGCAAAACTCTAGTGGAGATAATTACTCAGCCTTTGAGAACTTTTTATTTGTACTATACATAACGAATAGGTTTATCATCAGGGAAACATTCATGAACCGAGTTCATAAAGTTATAACAGGAAGTGATTGGTTTTCAGAGAGGGACCTATTTTAGATACTTGTTTTGAAACAAGTATATAAAGGCAGATCACAGCTAGTTTCAAGTTCTGTTGTTTTACCAATTCATGTTGACATATTTGAAATAAATTCAATATCATGAGTGAACACTATTCACTGATTACTCTTTGTGTATCTTAACATAACTTAGGGATTGTCTACAAATTATAGGTAAATTTTCCATTTGATTAACCAAAAGTTACATCATCAACAATCTGTTTGGTTCATTTCAAGATGTCATCATTTGATAGTTTTTAATGATGTGGTTTTTATGCAATCAAACAGTTAAATATGCCTATAATTTGTAATCAACCCGTTACTTATTATGATTTTTGCACGTTTTTGCACATTTTTTCAAAGAAAAGGCAAGCTGGGCAAAAATCAACATCTGCGAAAGTAATTCTTATTTGCGCCAAATATAAAAAAAAATCGGAAATAAATCATATAAAAAAGTTGTAAAATTAAATGTCTAGTGATCTAGCAATTCCTGTTTGGATAATTGGAACAACTCGGAGAGATTTACACAAAATTGTTTATCACATTTTTGTGTATAAAGAAATTTGGAAACAAATTTGGAATGAACAGGCCATATGGAGGAGTTATATGGTAAATGCTCGATGTCAGAAATATATATATAATAATAATAATAATAATTGTAATCTATTGACAAATACGATTAACTCAAAAGATTACCATTTTTATTAACCTAATAATAGCGTCATAATAAATGTAATCGTGATATATATAGATACAGTAGTAAATTTCAAGTCACGTGGTATTACCCGTGCACAAATGTTCATTTCAAGTTAAGATAAGTCTTTATCATATTTCAATAGCGTTTCCTAATCATATGATATAATACTATGCTCTAATAAACATTAAAAAGAAAATTGAAATTCCTGCCCTTAACCAGCCTTTTCATTCAAAACAAGGTCTCAAAACTAAATCTGTTTTTTGGACAACATGAATTGGGGACTACTTATTTTTTATCTGGAATGGATGAAATTTTGTTTTTGTGTACATGCTCCTGATGCGTCTTCTCAAGTTCAAAAAGCATAATTTCAAATTAGTTGCGAGTTTGAAATAAAAACAAGCCCAAATTAAGTATTTCTGTGCTAGGATCGAAATTCGATCAAATAAAATAGATTAAATTTATTTTTCGATCTTATTTCAAAGCTATGCTCATATAACAATTATTATGAAAATGGCTGTAAAACAATGTCGAAATGAAAAGAATTAAGTTATATTTTATAAGATTCAATTTTGATGATTCTAGCACAGAAATACATTTCTTTGGAATTGTTTTTATTTTCTATTTTATTGAATTAAATTGGCAGTGGGTAATAGTTTCTAATTAGTAGAGGATTTTTATTTAGGCTTTTGATTCAAGAAATACTTTATGATTTAAGAGTACGACAAATACATGCTCCCCTTCTTCCACGACAAGGCAAGTTTATTACAATATCCCATGGGCATCAATGTAATTTCGTGCCAGGTTTTTGAATTTCTGGGAAGTTTAGTTACCCGTTAGATGGTCCCGCGTTAAATTTGGGCCAGTATAATTAAGCCTTTGCCTCGGAAAATATCACTCGTGCCACTAAGAAGTAAACAAAACCTCTGAATACTCTAAATGTGCTTTGACAACAGAATCTTCTATCATGGCATTTTAAGGTGAAAAGATTTTTATATCAATCATCCTTTTTAGCTAACTTAATATGAGATTTTTACTAAACTATCTGGCTGTCTTTAATTTCATTCAGCTCGGAAGTATGGCAATGCAAAAACTTGCTACTCGAAAGATTTACGGAATAAATACCACTGCCTAAAATAAACATTCATGCGGACATATTTGCGATGACGACTTCTTAGGGAGTCTCTCTATATTTAGCCCTCCTTATTTCCCACTTCCCTTTTACCTCTATTTACATCTTTTTCTCAATTCTCATTTTCTCATTTCCTGAAAATATCTGAAATGAGTATCAATTCAATTTAGCCTTGGAGATATGTGCAGAAGGCTTCTCGTAAATTTGTAATCCGATTTGTTAGAAATGACATCATCACGAAACTGATTGGTTACATTTAAAAACATTAACATGATTTTACGTTTTGATAGAACTACAACCTGTGACATTTTCAAAACAATTAATTCTTTCATGATGATGTTATTTTCAAAATGTAAATGTAGCCATGAAATGTTTGACATATCCCTTCGATGAGCATCAGTTCGATTAAGCGTTCGTGGGGTACGTTTGGACACTAGTGAGAGGGTATGAGCAGTAAATTGCATCTGTCGCCATGGCTCGACTGTATACAGAGATGAATAGCTATAATGGCAGCTTAAAAGTGGGAACGCCATTAATTAATTTAAAAGCCCTAGGGAATAACATTTTTGTTTATGATAACTATCCAGATCTAGAAGACGACGTAAGTGACTATCTTCTTTTTATCTTTTGACATTAATCGGGTGTTCTTCCCATCGCTAATAATCAGATATTTTATTTTTTTTATTTCTGTTTCTATTTTTACAAATCGTCTTATAGGGATTGTCGCCAAATTTCGGCTAATTTAACCGATTGATTTGTTGAAGATTTTGATTGATTCATGTAGAATTATCCTTATCATTTTTGATTTTAACAAAACATCAAATTTAACAAATTAGCTTACCGATGATGTAATTTCTAACCAAACAAACGACTAAAATAGCCAGAATTTGGCATGATCCGTAACATAAGGGGTGGGAAATGAGGTGGTGGATAAGGGAAGAATAATAGGGGTCTTTGTCGACGCTTCGTCGTCTAAGAAATTATGTCTATGACGCCCGACGCAAGGAAAAAGATCTTGTCTTCGATGCCAAAACATATTCCCCTCATATGCCCTTAATAACGCCAAAATATCGGAAACCTATCCCACATATATATTTTTCAGATGGCCCTTTAAGCAAAAATCATTAGTTGAATTTTTGATTTATTGTTGTGACAAAAATATACACGCATATTACCCAAGTAACCAAGACAAAAAACCTTAAGTCTCGCCCATTCAGACAATCCCTCACAAATTGAACAAATTCAACTGAAGAGAAAACCAGCGGTCGAGAGTTTGTCGTAAACACTTCTTATTAGCACTCCTCGTAGAAACCATTCTATAAATAGAGCAAACGGGTTGTTCGTGGAGATTTCCTCTCTTAAGCCTCGTTCATATTGTACTGTTAGCTATGAGAGGAGCGATTAAATAATTTCGTCCATTACGATATCATACACCCTCTCTCAGTACCCTGGTAAAATACATCCAGATGGCTTCCCGATGAAGTGACCAGTCACAAATCATCACATCGAATAAATATTTGATGATTTTAAATTTTAAATACTTAGTCTATTTTATTAACCGTGGTATAGTTTGCCCTGGAGAATATTTATTAATTTATTAATTTGAGCGGAAAAATATCTTGCCTCGGTCAGAATTTCATCTACCCAAGTCAGCAGGGGCGGAGTGGCCATCTAGCTACTCTCGACTATTGAATTAGCGGAGTCAAGAAAAATTAAAAACAAAATTTGGACGCTTATTACATGCTGGACGGTTATTAATTTGAATAAATTTTCCAGGGTGGATGTTTATTCCATCATGCCCACTAATTCGATAGTCGAGAGTACTGGTCCAGGACCGGTACGCTTTTCGAAAGTTAAAATTTTCGCCACAACTCCACCCCTGTCGGTCAGAATTGAGTCCAAATAACAAACCAAGTAAACATTTGTAGGTGCACTACTGAGGCAAGGGGCAATTAAAGAAACGGTTGCGATTGGTCGTAACAACAAATATTTTTACACATGCTGTGAGGGATCACTCACATATTACGTAATCAAGGGGGAAAATACTTATGCTTGGAAATTCTTATGCTTGATAAACCTTATTCTTGATCAAAAAAAGAAGTTATGTTTGCGCCGTTCCAGGTGGAAAAAAATAAATCTCACCCTGGCGACCGGAAATGCTTTTTTTCCCCTTTTTTAGGGAAAATAATGCTTGAAATAGGTGTCTGAAATAGACAAAGAAAAATGATTTCGTAATATTTAAATGATCCCTAAGAGTCGTTGCAGGCATTGCCGACTTTTCCAGTGCTTTCGACTCTTTCCGACATTGTTGTTAGTAAAGTGTAAACCAGGGTTAAAAAGATATCAGACAGAGGTCGCATAATGCATGTGAATGCTTGAAATTTCTCCTCACAAACACTAACCACATTGTAAATAAATGATCGAGGGTCGCAAAAGAAATCAAACAAGATTCTTAATGAGTTCTTATTGGCGGTATTGAGTGGTAGAGAGGTTCCAAGAACATTGTATGAACAGTTTGAAATTACTAGCTATTAAAGTATTGCAGGGTAAATTCAGGGTAACATATTTATCGTACAAGTTGTGACATTTTTAGATGAGAAATGACATTGCAATTCATGAAAGAAATTTCACAAAATATATGATCAGAAATTGAGAAATCGGAGTGTTTTGAATTACTGGTACGTGGAAATTTACATAAATGAACCATCTTTCAACCATATGGTATAATAAAGGAAATGATGGAGGATTACTGTCAAAATTCTCCTTAGAACAGTCTTTCATACACAAAGTTTAAACACAAATTAGTAAAATATTTACACTATTGCCAAGACGTCAGTTTATTTTGGACCTTCAAAAGTGACATTTATTAACCGTCTTTAATGGTAAATGGAGAATATGATGGAGAACATAACATAACAACATAGGATAAAGAACAGAAAAGGGAAATCTATTGTTAAAAATCTCCTCCAGCCGTTGCATTTTTGCATTTCAAAAATAGAAATAGTTGAAGAATGAGTTAAAGATTTTTCGCTTGACAAGACGGCAGTTTAATTGGGACCTTCAAAAGTGGAATGAAAATAGTGCTTTGTTTGTCCAAAGGGGCTAGGTACTTAAAAATACGAAAAGTAGGAACGGGGTCATTTCTACTTAAAAGTCAAACTGAATTGATTGAGCAGAAGGATGATGTGAAGGTAAATTGTCAATCATTTCATTCCATTTTCATTTATGGCACAATCTTCATGAGATCTTTGCAATTGCATTTTTAACAATCTGTTTTCAACAATCTCTCTCTATTGCATTCCTTTCTGATGTCAGTAGGGGAACTCTAAAGTTCTCGCGAATCTTGTCGGATCAACGGTGCGGATTTACGTCTACCGTCGAGTAACCGTCGAGTTCATGTTTATAGGCTCGGTAGACATTGCTGCCAGCCGTCTCCTTTTCTGACTACGTGTCCGAAGTGGTTCTTTTACAAATCCACGCTCGTAAACTTTTTAAGAATATCAGTGATTTCCTAGTCTAGGAAATACAAGTCACATTCTATTTACCTTAATCTCTTCCTAAAATGGTGGCAAAGCTTCGACTTTTCGAATTTTTCAGAATTTTTGCAGAATTTCGTCAATATCTCGAAAAAATACAGTTGTCATGTCATCTGTTTTTTTGTAAAATATTCACAACAGCAAGGGACAAGGGACAAGGGACTATAAAATTGCAACATCTTTTAAAATGGTGGCAAAATAATTCTGAATTTCAAAAAACGACATTTTTTGTTCAAAGGCTTGCACTTTTTTTTATTGAACGATCATATGAAAAAAATATATTTTTGTCTAGAAACATGTTATATGAACTTAATAAATACTTACCACGATATGCTCAGGATTTCTTTATTTTTTACATCCGTACAGCCCACTCTTATTATTACACTAAAGTTTCATCACTTTAAACCATTTTATTTAGCTGCATAGTATAAACTCGTATTTAGATTTATTTAAAATTTAGTATCTTATTATTTGTACGACTAAGAAACAGCTATTTTTCGAATGTTTTGACGTTTAAACATAACATGCATTTATTCGTATTCGATCATAAGATTCATCTTACAACTATTTGGTTGGTGGTTTTTAGTTTTGTTTACTTTTTTATGTGGCGTTTTTATCTACACAAAAATATCAAATTGTTTTTTTTTCTGTATGATGAAATACTCTGTTTTTCTTTTTACGATTTGGTATCAGTACTTAAGGATTCTTTACTGGGTAGGCCTAATTCATTATAAACCAGTGGTCTATTTTTCGAGTATATCCAATTTTTAAGAAAACAGTAACTTTAATCATGTTAAGAAATCCTTAAGCATAACAGTACTGGTAATTATAATCTTAACCAGGAAATGGACTTTTACTGGGTGGGCCAAATGCAAACATTGGAGATTACTTGAGGGGCCGAGAACATTACATGTTGTATGTTAAAAAAAGGCTTTGTTTGGTATCAAATATCATCAGAGTCAACCGTAAGGGTTAGTTTTATTATCATTTCTTCTCTTTTTATCTTGTCTCTTATTTCTTCAAAACGACAGCAACATATATATTTGAATTGAATCAGACTGAAGTTAAGTCTATTTCTTAAGTCTGGGATTCGCTATATTTTCACTATTTCTTGGCCAAAGCTATCTTTCGTTAGAAAGGGAATAAAGAGCTTAACATTTAATTGTTGTATATAAAAATCTTCGATTATAGGGAAAATGAAAAAGAAAAAAAAGAAGAAAACATTTAAACTTTTTTATTTGTATTGTGTGCGTTGAAGCCTTGCGGTCAGTTGTACGTACAAATATCAACCAATGGAAAATGTTTCGGAGGTTATTTAGTTAAATGTGCAACCCACTACCACTGCTCTTAGTGTATTTTGATGTATTTTCAGCTATTTTTATATAGAATGTGCAACCCGCCTTGAATACATCAGCTTCAAACGCGCGATTTTACATCGAAATGTCTCTAAAACCTGCCGGTCTGGATAGGGTTGAGTTGGGATCTTTTTCTTTGTTTTTATTTGCACAGTATTTCATTCGTAATGTTATTTCGCGAGATGAAATTCTATCTAGATTCTACCTACATCATTCTTACGTATATCATGCTGCGCGCGTATGGTGAAAATGAATTTCTAAAATCTTAATTATATAGAAAAATATCCCCACTGTGCTGACTGCAAATCCATCAGATGATTCCCAAACAAACAAAAATTAAGCAAAAATAAACAAAAATAAAGCAAAAAAATAAGCAAAAATTAAGCAAAAGATAAGCAAAAGATAAGCAAAAATTAAGTAAAATTAAGCAAAAAATAAGTAAAATTAAGCAAAAGATAAGTAAAATTAAGCAAAAGATAAGTAAAATTAAGCAAAAGATAAGTAAAATTAAGCAAAAGATAAGTAAAATTAGCTGGTTTCAAGCTAGCCCAGCCTAAGAGCCCCACCTTATCCCCACCTTAGGAAATCACGAAATAATGGACCGTTTAACTTGATTTCTTTTTTGAGTAGATAAATGTTGTTTCAAAAGCTTTTTTCGAGAAATAATCAAAAATTAGGGTTCAATCTTAATACAACGTGAACAAAAAAACACAAATCGAAGGAGGACATCGAAAATGCAAACGTGATCGGCGTTTTGTGTCAGTATAGAGCAAATATAATATGCGTTTTGTGTCAAAATAGATTTTACGGAATTTAGGACTCGTTAGGTAAAACTCGTTAGGTCAAACTATCCCGGTCCGATTCTACGGAGTTTAGGACTCGTTAGGAGTCTTAAAATAATATTTAAGATATAATAGTTATATCAAACAAACGGAACAAGCGTTTTCGCTGCCTTGAATTTTCAACTTCGTGTTTTGATGTTGGAATGATTTCATTTTTCATTTGCAAGTTTTGAAAAAAAGAAATTCCAAGTAAAATGAATGAACAAACATAATTCTTTATAATAAAGGCGGGGATGGCCTTTTTTTCGGTATTATCGGAAAAAAAAAGTGGGGCTGAGCACAATTCTTCATAATGGCAGAACGCAAGAGAGAATAAGGTGGGGATGAACATTTTTTCTGGATTTTCGGCAAAATAAGGTGGGGCTGGGCGCACTTAGTTATAATGAAGATAGAATAAGGTGAGGATGAACTTTTTTTCTGGATTTTCGGCAAAATAAGGTGGGGCCAGGCACAATTATTCAAAATTAAGACAGAATGAGGTGGGGCTGAATATACGTTTTTGTATTTTCGCCGAAATAAGGTGGGGCTGGGCACAATTCTTCATAATAAAGAAGAATAAGGTGGGGATGGGTATATTTATTTGTATTTTAGCCTAAATAAGGTGGGGCTGGGTACATTTATTATAATGAAGATAGAATAAGGTGGGGCTGAATATATTATTCCGTATTTTCGGTAAGGGCTGGGCAAAATTATTCAAAATTAAGACAGAATAAGGTGGGGCTGAATAATTTTTTCGTATTTTCGCCGAAATAAGGTGGGGCTGGGTACAATTCTTCATAATGAAGACAGAATAAGGTTGGGCTTAATATATCTTTCCGTATTTTCGGAAAAAAAAAAGGTGACGGATCGAGACGGGAGACAACCCATTCATCCCAGATGCCGAAGAAATGATTGATGCGGCTCCCTTAGAGACGATCGTAGACGAGGACGAAGAAGGCGATAGTGATATTGAGATCGATTAGTGTTTGTTTTTATTATGCTTTTAGAAAAATATGTTGTGTTAAAATCGGACAGAATAAGGTGGGGCTGAATAATTTTTTCGTATTTTTCGGCAAAATAAGGCTGGGCCATAGCCTACTGAAACACGGCCATACATCTTACAGCGAAAAAATCGAGTTGAGCCTTCTGAGGCCACCTTGAACCAAACCAATGAATTGGTGGTCTTCCTGGCTACAAATAAAGTGTGTATGGAGAATTTCAAATTTTGGGTGCTCTTTTTAGGGGAGAAACGGGCACTATCCCTTTTTGCCGTTGAAGTTAGTAACTAGGCAGTTTTTTAATGTTTTCATTTGAGTTTTCGACAGTATATGCGAATTAATAGGATCTTTACTTCCTGGAAATTTGAAGTAGTTTGATATATTTTGTCCTTATTCATGGCCTCCTATACTGTAAGTATAGGAGGCAATGCCTTATTTCGGCAAAAATACGAAAAAATATATTCAGTCACAACTTATTCTGTCTTAATTTTGAAGAAGTGCGCCCAGCCCCACCTTATTTTGCCGGAAAAACGAAAAAATATATTCAGCTCCACCTTATTCTATCATAAATATGAAAATTGTGCCCAGCCCCACCTTATTTTTGCGAAAATATGGACAAATATATTCAGCTCCACCTTATTCTGTCTTCATTATGAAGAAATGTGCCTAGCCCCACCTTATTTCGGCGAAAATACAAAAAGATATATTCATCCCCACCTTATTCTCTCATAAATATGAAAATCGGCCCTGCCCCACCTTATTTCGGCGAAAATGCGAAAAAATATATTAAGTCCCACCTTATTCTGTCTTCATTATGAAGAATTGTGCCAAGCCCAACCTTATTTCGGCGAAAATACAAAAAAATATATTCATATCCAGCTTATATCATAAATATGAAAATTGTGCCTAGACCCACCTATTTCAGCGAAAATACGGAGAAAAAAAATCAGCTTCACCTTATTCTCTCTTCATTATGAAGAATTGTGCGCAGCCCCACCTTATTTCGGCGAAAATACAAATAAATATATCAATCCCCACCTTATTCTATCATAAATATGGAAATTG
>JAUKPT010004164.1:0-11351 GCA_032273505.1 Nanomia bijuga
TCACGTGTGCATTTTCTATTTGAATAAACTTCTATAGTGCTGGAAACAATACGACTATTGTCGTTATGTAAGCAATACATAAACGTCTAATATCCGGTTGTCGGGCTTCGCCCTCGAACCTTGATATTAGAAGTTTATATATATTACTTGTTTCATTTATAGATTTTTTTCTGTGAAAGTACGTGACTCGGAAGATATACGTTTAGCTCAAATTCCATCACAATAGTTTTCAAGGCGAAACGTTTCATCACCATGTTCTTTGATTGGCTCATATGTGTAATCCAACGTTATTTCTTTTAGTTCACCTCCAAAGCCATCTTCCCGTCTGTGTACAAATCTAGATGAAGAAAATTAGAAAATATTATCTATGTAATGAAATTGAAGCTGAACAATCTAGCCTTAACGGAAGAGCAGGTCATGTCACGAGAGACGCGCTTCCACACGCAGGCGTGCGATTTATTGCGCGCATCTAACGTAATTCGAGAAATATTAATGGGGAGGATATGTAGAATGCGTAGAATTGTGATGGCAATAAATTTCCCTGTGAAGTATTCTTGACATGAACTGTAAGAGGCGCGTGGTTATACACCTGCGCCTTTGCACGCGCCTAGAATGAGTTGGTGTGCGTTTTACATTTTCAATTACCTTCTCCTGCTATAAACATATATGTTGCATTGGCGGATTTGGAGTGTCTTCGGTGTCTTAATGATAAGAGCAATTCTTCTGGCAATTTTTTTTTTTGAGACTAAGTTGGCCGTATAATTGTTAAACTGGGTTCAAGATGAGGGTAAATACTCTGGAAAGTATATGTTTAAATTTTCAAAATTTGGCACGTTTCTGATACAGCGCACATTGCTCGTCACGCGTTTTCGACATTTTTAAAAGATTCTGAAAACATGCCTTATTTCACGAACTACTGGAAAAAACGGACGTTCAACTCGAAGTTCACGTGATAGTAGAGTAGGCCAGTTTTTATTGTATTACTTTTTATGAAATCAATTGTCTTCTAAATACATACTTAGGAAGCGAGACAATTGATTTAAAAGAAGTAAGAGGTTGGTCCTCTTTAACCCATCTGTAGGTGGGTGATTGATGATCGAGGGGTGTTAAAGGGGGGGGAAAATGTATATCTCTCTTGAGGGAAGCTGAAACCTCTCTTCGTGCGGGGGACAAAACATTATACATTTTTCTTGCGAGGGGGTCATCATTTCTAATAGGGTTCTAAGAGTGGGATTGAAAATTTATGCCGTGTCAATTGAAATTCGACCCCTCCCTTCTGAAGACTGATAAAAGACTATTTCCTAATACAATCAAAACTTCTCACGTGAACCTCAAGTTGAACGTGCGTTAGTTCTAGTAGCCTCTGCTTATTTGAATGTACTGATCTTGGACCACTTCAACATTTGAAGCTCATACAAATCGACACAAATGGTTAATCTTAATTGGTTTGACGAGGCAGATAAAATAGCAGTAACACATTATACCTCACTGGGTAAGCAAGGTCTTGTCTTGCCTCATAATCTACAATCCACGTCCATTTCCACAAACCATCCTCAAATTTATCATCTAGTTCCCAGGTCTCTGTCGTCATGGTTTCACTTCTTGTTTGTGATTTGTACATGGTAAACGTTCGACCATTAATACTTATCTTCTTGTAAATTGAATTTAAACTTCCTCTATTTGTGGTGGTTTTCTTCTTGCATGATTTGCTGTCGTCGTTTCCTGAATACTTCGAATATAACAAAAAAGTTAATTTATTCAGAAAAAAAATCCGACCCCCACCCTTTTATTTAGACCCCCGCTAATCAATTTTGAATGATTTCATGACTTAGAAATATGTAAATAGAGGGGGTTCGCCTATAACCGGACATCGCCTTTATCCAGCCAGTTTGAAGATTCGGTTTAATTATTAGAAAAATATAAAGAAAGTTAAAAATATTATTTTGTATATCAAAATCTTCATCATCTGGCTGCACAAGGAGCAACAAATTATTTGCTAGGTATTTATTGTTCTTCAGTAATTAAGCGAAATGTAAGGTAATGGCGACAAGGTCCGGTTTTAGGCGACTCGACACACATGTACAAAAGCTCAAAAATCTACACAAAAATTAATGATATTTTTTTGAATACTGGGTTTTTGCAAAATCTTAAGGTCTAATCTGAACTTTGCCAGGAAAAAACCCAAAAGCAATGACCTTAAAGGTCGAAAATTTTGCCATTGTTTTAAAAATGTCCGGATAATGGCGAACCCCCTCTAGAGCATAATTTTCTTAATTTCTTTATTCGAAGTATCAAAATCTAAAAATACACACATTTTCAATATTTTTAACCATTATGTTTGTTAAAAATTCATTGAAATTTATTGCCAAGTTAGGAATTTTAAAAGACGAGCAACAACTCCTAATAATTGGCAATCTTATTTTGTTTTCATTGACAAATTTCTTGTCAAACTCTTGTATTCATCTTTCCGAGTTACGTTACTAATCTCAATGTTTGGAACAGCCAAAATGATAGATGTGGTAGCTATGGCAACTAAAGTATTAATGGGCAAAGGTATTTTTTTACAAAAAGATTTATCACGTTTTGAACATCAATTCTAATGGATCTCTATAATATTGTGAGTCGTTGAAAGTCATTTTCGATTTTCTTTTCTTCGATTTCTTCATTTTTGATAAAATTAAAATCATTGGAAAGAGTGGCATAAAGATAACTTTGCTCCGATAACAACTTCCCGTATTATATCCAGTTAAAGTTTTTGTTTTCAATTTTCTGATACACATTGTAGCTACCAATATGACGGTGCCAAACATTGAAATACGTCATCAGTGACGACGAGTGAATAAAAGGTGAATAAAACTTTCTTTCCATTTTATAAGCAAGCTATCAACTATATAATAGATGACTAGGAAAAATCAAATTAATAAGCGTCCAACATGTAAACATCCACCCTGGAAAATATGTTGATTTTTAAAATAAGCGTGTCCCGGTGGATTTTTTTTCGTGAAGAATAAACCTCGATTCCATGTCGTCTATTCCACAGTCGAGAGTACTCAAATTAGTGGGCACGTTTTTCAAAGCAAATGGTGATTTCAGCCATTTTCTCTTTCCGATTAACAGATGGTTTATTATCTATGGTAGCAAGGATTGAGAATAGAAACAAATATTTGTGGACAGTTTCACATTCTCATTTTGACCTATCACAAGATTTCAATTGTTTATTTTTTATTTTTTTATTTTTTTTTTTATTTTCATCCATTTACACACATAGAGGATATATATATATATCTATATCTATTTTCGAGAATGTATTGTTTTTTTTTACGTAATTCTAATCATTACATCATTCCACATCTGAAAATGAAAAAAAAAATGGGGTTTTTGGCCAAAATTTTGCAAGAATGACCAAAACATTTTAGGTAAAATTGATGGCGCCAAACCGTTATAGATGAATTTATTTCGAAAATGTTCCCTAAAAAAACTGTCACAGGTAAAACATTATTTGGAAATGTGATGCCAATAAAAAAAAAAATTGCTCATAACTATTCACCAGAGAGAATTTGATGACTTGATAACTCGTAATGTTACAAAGGAAACGTAATGACGAAATAGCGCGTGTACAATGTATGCTCACTGAATAACGCGTATACCTCCTTAAGCTCTTCATTGTGGTTGACGCTAACTCAGTGAATTAATATTTTGAACTATGAGGAGCCAGGATGGATTGAACCCAGGCCGCTCCATTGCGACATTTTTTGTTTATTTAACCACTGAGCCACCGCTCCGCAAAATAATAATAATAATTCATTTACCACTCGGCTAAATACTTACCCTTATAAAAGTCCCATCTCCATTCGGAATGATAATTTCAAATTCCGTCTTAATGTCTGGGAGCTTTTGTGTTAAGGGTTCCCACTTGCCAACCGTTGACCATTTGTGAAGAAAACGACCAATGCTGTCTCGGTGCAGCTCCCCTTGGATGCGAACAGAACGCTCGTTTTCTCTGTTAACCCACCAATGATCATCCCAAAAGTGTGTACCATTCCATCGTACGATGCCTTGAAAAATAAGGAAAGTACTGTAGCTAAATATAACATGCTTCTAGTAAGAAATGCTCCCACAGGTTTGTTGACGCCAGGGGATGGCCAAAGACGTGGTAAAAAGGAGAGTGTTTTAGCCGTTTTAGTCGTTGATCTTAAAAATTGAAAATTTTGGAGGATGTATGAACAAAAACATATTTTTGTCAAACTTTAATTGTATTTAGGCGATTTTCAGTAATCTAAAAATAATGAAATACCTGTTTTTGGGAATGAAGGAAATATCTTTGTGTTGTAACACTCACATTGTCGCTCCGTCCACCAGTGTTTAATACATCTGCACCTATATCCTGTCTCACAGGTAACGGTTTTGTCTTTGATCCAAACTCGATTATGAGGATCGTCCTTAGTATCGCAACTCCATTTGATATACTTGGTACCATTTTGTAAACAAGGGCTGTCTCCATTTCTGTCCCATCTCCTGCAAGGCGTGTTTTCTTTTATTTCATCACGTCTGCAGAAGACGCATGTCGTTGAAACAACAAGAAAATTTATGATAAATGTGGTTGCATCCATTTTTCATCCTTGACTTATCATAACATAACTTAAGAAATTTTAAAGTAAACTTCCACGGAAAACATTTTACTTCTTTGCTCGCAAATAGTTCGTGGTGAAACTGATCTCATATCAATATCAAATTCCACTTCATCAAATTTCAATGGCAGATCTTATTCAATTATTTTTTTGTATATGTTTGAGTATCACCCCGAAGATTAATGGTTTACAAAAATTAGGTTCTTTATGATACAGCAGTTATACTAAGATTTCATAAATGTCCTTTTTATTCAATGTTAAAGGTAATGCTGCATTATCTATTTCGAACCTTCTTTTATATGAGATGGTCATCAATATAACCGGTTGATCAACGATCAATGATCGGAAAAAAAAGGATAATGATCGGACTACATTCGATTCCATCGATCATTTTGATTACTTCAATTTCTACTGAACTATCATAGCTCCTGTCACGAGTTTGTGTCTATTCTGCATTGCTGTTTCATAGGAGTAAATCATATCGTTCTTGCAAAGTTCAAGGCGGAAAGTCAAAATGTAAATAATTAGAAGGGGAAGAAAATTCGATTTTTTTGATCAACTTCATCGGACTAAATTCATTTTGATCAGACAAAAATGATCACTGCCAATAGCCCAGTCGAGAATTTAATTTCGTTATAACTATTCCTGCCTATCCTTAAAACTACCTATACCCTCTATAAGGTACGGTAGAAGTCTAGCCGGAGATGAACCGTATTAAGGATCAGTTTTAATGTAATATTTGAACTATTATATTTTTGATTAAGTTGAGAATCTTTTTTCAATCAGAACCCCTTATTTCTAGACACAATAACGGATATTTCATAAAAATTTGTTCTGTATGAGCTAACTATTGGAAATTCCAAGCCCCATCACAATGACCGTTTTCGACAGTTGATCACCCCACAAGCGATAGCTGCTCACCCCACTAGCGAAAGCTGCTCAGCCTACTAACGACAGCTGCTCACCTCGCCAGCGACAGTTGCTCACCTTACTAGCGACAGTTGCTCACCTTACTAGCGACAGTTTCTCACCTCACTAGCGATAGTTGCTCACCTTACTAGCGACAGTTGCTCACCCCACTGGCAACAGTTGCTTATTTTTCATTTTTTGACAAATGAATTTTAAGCCATTAAATAAACTGGTTATCAAAATGTTTGCTCTCGTGCAAACAATTGAAGACTAGAAAAAGTAAATCTTGTATTGCAACAATGCGATAACAAGCACTTACAATGCTATGGTGGGTAAAAGTACAGGCCAATAAAACGTAACTGGGACTTTACATACAGCGACCCGATATGCAGAACTGATGCATTGTAAAAAGGTAGTGAAAAATATTAGCTATAGTTACATTTGCTCATCTAACCTTTAGAGTGAAATATTTCACCTTCTTTTATTAGTGATCGCAAGTGGGGTTAGCAACTCTCGCTAGTAAGTTGAACAATCGTCGCTAGTAGGGTGAGCAACTATCGCTAGTGGAGTGAGCAACTGTCACTAGTAGGGTGAACAACTCGATTAAATGGTATTGGAAATGTAATTACCAATAAAGATAAAATCATGTAATTACTTTTACAGTCGGCATTTACAGCATGTGCAGGTATGTGCAGCTAAATTTCATTGGACACTGCTCAGGACACTGTACGAGATTCTTTGTTAAAAAAGGATGACTAAGAGGCGAACTACACTTGCAACCGTCCCCTTCCACAATTCCCTAAATTAAATAATATATAAAAAAGTTTAAAGTTAATTTTTTAGGATTCTCGGAATATTCAGAATCTCTCTGGATCTTCGGAGCTTGGAATCACTATGAATCTTCTGGGCACTCTCAAATACTTTTTGAATCAGAGTCGACCGTTATAATGGTTTAATGATTATTGTATTAGCCATTATGTCACGCCACATAACTGCTGATGGCGAACAATAGCGCAAAGACTTTTCTGGAATCCGTCATTTTTTTCAATAATGGACGATTAGTGTCAAAAACAAACAGTTTGATCAGCTTATCTTTTTTTATTCATTTCTTTTTCATATTTTCAATGTCTCTCACACCATTCATATGCCAAGAAGGTATGACCAGACCATTCTCAATGTGATGTGAATCAAGGCGTCTTTTTTGTTCAGATATTAAAATAGTTTTTAAATGTATATTTTGATGTAACAAGTGACACATTCTTTATGGTAAACCGTTGCAACCTTATATATTTGAAATACTTAGTACGTTGATAATCAGCTTGAAACATCTGCCGATTATCCGGGGCTTTATTGCACTAATCTGTATGCGCATTTCTAGGCTTGGATTACACTAGTTGTATTAGAACGATGAATACGAGGAGTTGTTTTATCATTTTTAACTGTTAAAAACTGTTAACAGCTTCTCGTAACCATATTTCTTACCAAGATACTTGCCCGATCAAAATTATTTGATACTAGTTGTATTATGTTACAAAAATAAAGTTTATATCGATGCATTTTATCTATATGTAGTTATTCTCAAAATAGTTCATACTCATTCAGTTTAACCCAAATTGGTCCAGTGTAACAATTATGGGAACGGTATGAGTAGGGGTCGTTTAAAAACTCACTTTACTTCAAAATAGTTCAAAGTAAATGAAAAATAGCCTTCTATTTATTTTTACAACACCTTAATTTCAACTTTTTGGTACTTTTTTGATTGTTTGGAGCACTATATTTGGAGGTTCTAAGGATTTCATATATCATCGACGAGTTAGCAAATAAAAGAGAGAAAATGTAAGTAGGAGTGGGCTATACGTATGGCTTTTTTAACTTTTGTATTGAATGAGTCCCATTTTTCTTTAATTCTTAAGAGTATGAACATGTAAAAACTGAAAACAGAATTGAAAAAATCAAACAGAAAAGTTCACTTCTTATTTTTGAAGGAAAAATAAAGATGAAATTGAACGTTTTGAGCATCTGAAATTCAGGATTCTAGGAAATGGAATTCATTGGAATCCTCGCCTTCTGGGAAGCCAAAAAATGTATAGATTGTTCACCGAAATAATAACATTTAAAGATGCCCAAATTCACGCTTTTCAGTCGTTTTCGGGAATTTTTAAGGGTCATAATAATGGTGAAATCCAAATTCTAGCATTCTATACATTTGTAAGCATCCCAGTAAATGGGGATTTCAATGGAGCACAATTCATTTTTTAGAACACTGAATTTCAGAAGCTCGAAATTTCCATCTTCCTTTTTTCTTCATTTTTTCCGATTCTAAATACATTTTCTATTGAAAAATGGCTTCGAAAATCTATTTTATGTGTTAAGTGCAAATCACTTTGGTATATAGGCTCCTAGTTTGTATATATATAGTTATGAAACGTTATTGAATTATGATATATATACAAATGTTGAGGTGAACATTTGTGCACGAATACTACCACGTGACATAAAATTTACGACTTTTCTTTTATATTATCTATTATGACGTATTCCCAATTGATTAAAAAGTATGGTATTGTTTCGTGTTGATCGTTTTCATCAATATATATTGGGTGATGATAGGCTTCAGGAACAAAAAGGGGTGGTGAACTTTTTTTTTTTGATTTTGTAATTTTTTTTTTAAATTTGTCTTATACACATTGAACGTGACCAGAAACAATAATGGCAGAATTTTGAGACTTGACTAATGGTTGATGTATGAGAACAGATTTAATTGATTAACTAAACATATTCAAAATCTGTATGTATCGTTAATATTCAGAATGCGAAGGGGAAATGATTGCATATGGCGAACCATTTTTAGGAAAATAACGATAATCGAAATAATGAGTTTTCTTTAAAAAGTAACAGAATCGGGTTTATTTTCAATTATCCATATCTAGAATCTAATATCAAAAATCATGATGTCTAAGTTTAGGGGTGGTTTTGGATATCCACGCTATTACCTGGTACATTTTTTGGTACTTAAATATCAAATCAAGATGATTAACTTTCCGACCAATTAAATTAAACAGAAATTTTATCAGTTAATAAATAGCAGTTAACAACAGAGACTAATAATAAATGATTTTTAGTAAGACTGCAAGCTTTAGATCTCCCATTGTTGAAATACAGAAGGGATAGAGGGGATATACTATAAGATATGCAGTGAGCTTGTAATAAATAACCAAAAGAAAAAAATGTTGTGGTTCCCGTAAACCGACCGGTCCAACAATTATTTTTCTCCAATTGCCGACCCGACAGTTTTTATTTTTAAAGAAATATTCAACATAGCGATTGCCAAATGTCATTTCTAGCATGCCACTATTTGTATTTGAAAGTCTTTAGACACGAGTTTACCTGTTAGTCACACACGTGATAGAAATGTGCTTCGATACAATTGAGTGCATTTGAACTTTACAGCAATGTTATCGCCGTTTAGATAGATCGTTAAATGCAAAAGATAGACAATTTGAATTTGATTTAGTTTTTGACAAACATTTCTCACTATCTTCTGAACACTAACTCCGTTCTTCACAAAAGATGACACGAATATAGCTTAAGTTGTTCCTTATGCTCTGCCAAAATTAGAAACTACAAGTTTCAATACTTAATCATGATTTAAGTCACTTTTGGTGAAATCGAAAGTTCTTTATATTTTTACGAGTGTTCAACCATTTCTTTTGGCGATTGCATACAATTTCATTTTTTATATTGATATTTTTTCTACTTGAAAAGTTTAGATCAAGGAAATGCCAGAGAGACTTTTTGTAAACTTACCTGTACGTTGACATGGCCTGTGGTTAAGTACGCCATGTTCCACATACTACAGACTTCGGCCTTTGCTATTGTGCGAAATACATTTTGATCATATGTTTAAAAAAAAGGCATGTCTTTTTAATATTCACCTAAATATTCAGATCAAACTAAAAATAAAGTCACAATGTGACTCATACTTTAATCAAACACAAACTCGTTGTAATCACCCACGTAACATCTCATGGCTTGAAACAGCTTGCGCGTGTGTTTGGAGTGTTGAGAGATGAGAAAAAAGAGGTGCTTGTGCACCAATCTCGAATTGTAAACACACCACACACACACGCTGCTTTTCTTTACTTTAATAAGCGTGTTTCGGGGTATGTTTGTGGCAGGCCTTACAACCTGGAACCTTTCTTTTATCATGGTAAGTACATAATGTACATAATTCTAAGAATAATCATGACCGCGTTGAAGAATTCAAATTGTTTTTTTAACTCGATTGTTACGTTTAATGTAATAGGTTATGGTCTTCTATTCACCATTTACTACTTAACCGCCACGCAATGTCATGGATTAGGCAACGTATCCCGCCCCTGCGTGGAGTAACAAAAGTATGACGCCTTTAGTAGCACCACCGCGTCCCACATCGCGCATATCATCATGTCTGGGTTGTTCATATCTTTATTTTTTTAATACATAAACGTTGTTACTATAATCAGAAAAATGAAATATACCGTATACTTTCTATAACTCGAACATCCAGGTGGAATCAAAAAGTGTTCGAGTTAAAGAGAGATTCGAGTAATAGAGAGTTTTCCATGAGAGTTTTTTTAGTTGTTCACCGTGCCAGCAAAATCGAGTTACGAGTTACGAGTTATAGAGATTCGAGTTATAGAGCGTCGAGTTATAGCGAGTCCACTGTATTTCATTGCAAGGTCCTTGTATCTTACATAATTCATTGAATAAAAGAACTAAACGGAACTTTAAATCGAGGTTTACGACTAATTATCGCAGGCCAGTTTCTGATGAATTAATTTTTTATAATCAATTATCTCGCCTAGGCGAGTACGGGTTCTGATTATTGCCTGGACTTCAGGAAATCTAGAAGATATTATTGGTTTAGACAAAAACAATCTTCCTTGTGGGTTTTTTCGCTTTCTTTTATTTTTGAGAAATACACGAAGAATCGTTTCTTTTTCATTCCAATTGAGCCGGCCACCAATGATGGCGCTTACTACCCTCTATGCATGTTTTGCAATGGAGCGACCCGGGTTCGATCCCTCCTTGATCCCCGTGATTTAATCTATTAATCACTGAAATAATGTCTGACACAAGTGGTCCCTTGTGGTGCGTTAAATTCGGCTATGGATTCCGTTGAGTGTTAAATGTTGTATGTGTCGTAAATGTTGATCCATCCCCGTTAGTAGAGCTTAATATATAATATATAATATATAATATGGCATGTAAATGGATGAAAATCATAAAAAAAAAAAATAAAAAAAATGTCATATTTTTAAAAAGTAGAAAGAAAACGGACCATCTAATTTTGAGAAAACATATCGAATTTTTAAACAAATGTAGTTCTAGTAGTCCGTGTTTAATTGCTATTTAAAATCTTAGTTAACTAGCAGTAGGATTTTTTCTTTTTTGATATTTATAAGAAGAGAGAATTTAATATTTAGTTTAGCTGGGACCGAGGGAGGGTTTTTCATACTTTTTGCGAAACAGCGTGATGATAAATAAGAGAGTAGGATAAAAGATCCGCAGCTTCACGGTAATCAAAATTTGAACTTTTTTCTATGAAGAAAAATCTTTTTTTATCAAATTTTCATCGTTGTGGAAGGAATTTATCTTAGAATATCTCGACTTCATATTTAGAAGTACTTTGTTCAATCGCATGCTAGAGTGTTAGCCATTGGTTGGACTAGACTCTGATAGATACACCCTTTTACAATAGACCTATCCCGCAATGACGTCACAACCACGTGATCGCGAGTTTTAATCTTCTCAAACATGACAAAATCAAAA
>JAUKPT010004165.1:0-11351 GCA_032273505.1 Nanomia bijuga
TGATACTCGCAACTTTTACGAATATTCGTTATCGGCATGTGACGTCATATGATATTCTAGGCACGCTTATGATACTCAAGGCACGCTTATGATACTCTAGGTACGCTTATGATACTCTAGGCACGCGGATGATTTTCTTTCGATTTTTTTTTAATTTTTATTTTTCTTATTCTTTTTTTCGATTTTTTTTCGTTTTTTTTTTTTTTTTTTCTTTTAAAAAAAAACCTTATGGTACTGGAGGCACGCCATAATTTAGTAAAGTATTTTTTAATTTTACAAAATAATGATAAAACATGCGATTCAGTGAAGATTTTTCTTTAGTTAGATTCATATTGAAATATCTCAAATCTTGAAAAATAGTGCTTTTCCACATCGTTAGATCATTAGATCATTAGATCTTTGGAAAGGCTAAAATCTCATAAGTTGTTTATATTTATCAATTGTTTCCCATCAAACATTTTTTTAGCTTTTATTTCAAAAAACTTTGTTGATTGTTTTCTAACAAGAGGATAGAAAAATTAAAGTTAATATAGAGAAATCAGTTTGCAGGAGTAGAGAGTTTCTGGTTTCGCAAGGTTTAAGAATTAAAGGTTTCGATAAAGTTCTTCTGCCATCCCCACTGATTCTATTTATCGTTTTATTATAGTGGCGGATCTGGTCCAATTTCTGAGTGTCTTCAAAAGTGATATATGCCCTAAATTTTGCAAATTGAAGCACCGAAAACGCTTGGAAACCCCTACTCTAAGTGTCTGCCCTCATCTTGAACCTAGTTTAACAATTTATAGAACCAATTTAGTCTTAAATAAAAAGAAACTGTCCTAAAAATTGTTTTTAAAAAAAGGTATCTCCATGAAGACACTGAAGACACTCCAGATCCGCCACAGGTCCCATCTAGTGTTTCTTCAGGTACCAACTGACTACCCAATAATTTTTTTTGATGTAGAATAGTATCAACTAATTCACATAATGATGTACCTCATAGTGTCTCAGCATGGTTGTATTCATACCGCTACACCGAAATATTGACACTCATATATTGGTGACATTAAAAAGAGCCAAAAAACAGTTATATATCTATTCATAAAATAATAATATGACAATTAACTCACAATCGTATGTTTAGATATGATATATACAAAAATAAAATGTAACAAAATAGAACGAATATACTTATCAAAAAACAGTTCTAATGTTTTAAAATTCTTCCTTATTCAAGGGAAGTGGTATGAACCAATGTATATGATGAACTGATGATTAGCAGCTAATAATGCATGTGATCAGATTTATTTTTTCAATAATTCGGACGTCGAAATTTTGTATTCATTGGAAATATAAACATAAGCAAAGCGAATCCTTTCTTTCCATTGATAAAAGAGGTAAGGAATTTCGTCTTATTTACAATTCTGATAATTGCTTGCAAAAAGCTACAAATCATTGACGACCTAAACACAGTGGCATTCGACCTACCCCCAAAAGTCATGTTCAAAAATGTTGGATGCTTAGTTTGATGTAAATAGCAGTTTGATTCAAACTGTCAAGATATATGAGGAGCCCAGTAGCATAAAGTGTGCGATACCGCGATGGTGATCGCGGTAAGAAGAGACAAATCTCGAGATCTCACGGAATGAATTATGATAAACACGATTCCAATGTATTTTCATTCGAAAAAGGAGAGCTTTGCCTGAGACTGAGGGCTATTAAAGATTTGATTTGTATGAGGTTTGTTATATCGATTTGATATTTGTCGCTTTTTGACACTTCTGGTGACAATTCTTGTTTTAAACAAACGTTATACCAACCAATAAACAAACTGTCCCTTGGAAATTTCACAAAAAGATTAACCACAAACCATCCTCATCGTAGCAACTTCAAACATTTTCTGCTTCTAGGACGAGGAGTAGTTTAGATTTTGCATATATAGTCGCAGCGTTATCCTTGTATACAACCTTTCTAACCGCGTTAACTCGAACGGGAGTTCGGCCTAAGTAAATAAGTAAACTGCGTACTATATCTACGTTTTTCTTAAAGCTTTTTAATTGAGTATAATGAGATGACCTTGGAAATATATATGTGTACACACCAATAAAAGTAGTACATAAGGAGATGGCCTACTCAAATTTTAAAATTTGGTCATGATTGGCCATAATAAGGACGGGGGTATAGTGTTAAAGTTTCCGTATAAAAACCTTTTCATTAAACCTTAAAATTTAACATAAAATAACATCAATATATGTTACAAATGAACAAATAATCAATATCAGAGCTTGCTGAACATCTCTCTCAAGAAAGTCTCAACAAAATGAAACTCCTTTTCGTCCATTAAATCTCTGATACTTCTAGTGTTCTCCACACCATATGTACTAGATATCACTTTTATGATCTTCTGAATTCTCCCTAACTTTTTATCGAGCTGTATAAAAGCGTCCATAATTCGATTCCCGGTCGGACCACAATGTTTCAGTAAAGTCCTTGCTATAAGATCGCGTAATGATTGTTCATGTTGAATGTTATGCTCCAATTTCCTGAAATCCTTTAATGTTCTTTTTTCGTACTTTCCTTCCATATCGTCAGCAAAAACATTCGATGTTTCATCTGCATATAACTGTTTTCTTGGCGATGTAGGTAAAATAGAATCAAATGGATCTTCATCATACGATATTTTTGACTTCTCCTGTGGTTTTGATTCTCCGATGTTGAAATTGATCGTAATTGGACTTGTCCTCTTATAAAGAGCCCTCGTCGGGATGTCATCGAAAAGTGTGTTTGGAATTTCATACTGATCTTGATTAGTGCTCATATTTCGCTCTTGTTTAATCTCCATGATATCAAAACTCTCTTTGGGTGCTTGCTCACCAACCTCCAACAATAAAGGACTTTTCGTCGCGTAAAACTGATTCATAGGGTTTTTAGTGGTGAGCAATGGTTGTGAGTTGAATTCTAAGGTGATATTTGACGAGTTATTTGGAGTTGCATTGACAACATTATAGTTGCTTGAACTAGTATACCGGGTTGCATTGGTGTTATTTGTCCAATTATCTGTTTTATTTGGTTGTGCTTGTATAGTTGTCGTAAAATTGTTCGTTGCATTGGATATATGAACCTTCTCAACGGAGAAAGAAACGTTTGAATTTGTCCTCCTAAACAGATGTCTATTACTGTGGTAATGTTTAGGAGCTCTTGGGATCTTATTTCGTTTGATTCTGTCTTCTACGATATGCCCTTGTGACATGTTTAATAGGGCTTCCCCTTTCAGACCTATTCCATCTCGGAACTGTTTCACACCTGCAAAGATATGTGAGAATTCTGATACGTTCCTCAAGTAGGGGCTTTCGATCGCTTGCCCGACAGTTTCCGGTAATGCGTCACTGCTTATCATTTCTTTTCTCCCATTGACAACCATTTTTGGGAAATAGGTTTGTTGTTGCCGAGGCAACATCATTAATCGTTCAATATGTTGATCTCGCAACGCGCTTGACTGCACCGTCTGGTTCCATATGTTCGAGTCTATCGCATACTCCTCATCTTTCTTCTCCCCCAACTCTACGTATTGTTCTATCGATTGATTTGCTTCGCTCTTCTTTGGTAAAATCTTTGCATTCGCAGTTTTCCGCGTACTGCGTGCATTTTGGGCGGTTTTATTGACGACCGTTAAATTGCGACCTAAAATATAATCAAACTTTATACTCAGGCTACTTAGAGCCAGGCCTGGACAAAAGTAGGTACCGCAGGTACCGGGCAGTGAACATCCCAGAGGACAGCTGTCTTTCATGTATACTAATATTTTTCTATAACTAGAATTAACTGAGAGAATTTGAGAGGGCAGCCAAAGATCGCAGTACCGGGCAGCAAAAATTATTGTTTACCACTGATCAGGGCTATCTTGTTTTGCAAGATACATAGATTATTTTTGCTGGAATGTGATGCCTAGGATCTAGAGACTTGGTTTCAGGGTGAGTGCCACTTTGTTATCTTTATTTAAGTATTATGAAATAACTCCAAAAGAAAGAAAGTCTTCATTATATAGCATTCAAACATATAAGTACCTGCTTGGAAAATCAAATGATTTCTTACCTTACTTTTCCTTTCCTTTTATACTTACGTGCCCCATTCATTTTGCGAAAAATGTTTTTATCAGTTAAATCAATTTTTTTTGTAAAAAAAACGTTCGTAAAAAACATTATTTCAGATATTTGTATGACACAAAATTGTTTCTGTCTCTATGTTCTTGCGTACTCTGAAGTTCGCAACATTTGCATTGTGATAAAAAATATAAACCGAAATCATATAACAATATGATAAAAGCAATGAACTGTATTCTCATTGAAAAGCAATCATTCTTAACTTTCCAGGAATCGGTTGTTCAAATGCTATTTAGCTTAACCATTGTTTAACGTAAGGTACCTATTTCTATACAATAAGATTAAACAATGTTTATCTTAAAATAGGTTTAAACAACCTATGAACAATCGTCCCATGCTCACAAAATTTATTTCAAAGGATAAAAATCTAAATGGTTCATTAAAAAATGTATAAAACCTCCAAATATCTTAATACAAAAAAGTGGAAATATATTTTTGAAGAAGAGAAAGCAAAATAAGATGTATCACGAATAAAAAATTGGCAAAAAAATTGGGCGATGAAAAATAAAAACATGTATTGAAAAATTATTTTTCTAGCAAAAATCTCTATCTACAAATCAGGCATTTTCAACCTATTTAAAAAGCATGTACAATAATAATAAGAAAGAGTGAAAATAAATATAATGGGAAGCTGTTTGATTGGATGAAAATTACATCTTCAACAAAATTCTGATTGGACCAATTTGAAATGGAAGAAAATATACGAAAACCTAAATCATGTTAGTATTGCTAAGTGAACAAATCTGATTTTCCATGATTTAATTTTTAACCAATCAAAGATCATACGTATCTATCTATCAAGAAATTGTAGAAAAGCCCTTACAAAAATCGTTTTGAAAGAAAGCAAATTCAGTATCAAATGCAGCATCTCAAATGCAGCATCTCAAAGGCAGCATCTCAAATGCAGCAGTAACTATTTTTTTTAAAATGTTGTCTTCATCTTAAAGATGAATGATATTTTTGTGTTCATGATTGAAAAATACTGTTGTATTTTCATGAATGTTGATCAAAAGATGGTTTTGTTCAAAGAGAAAAAGAGAAACGAGAAAAAAACAATTTCTCACTAATTATGACAAGAATAAAAATCATAGCTTGGTAAAAATGTCACGTAAGAATGTTTCAACAACTTGGTCTTCCTTATCCGTCACCAAGTTATCAATTTTAGCTGGATCGACGTTGAATTTACCCCCTATAACTGTGGCAATTGCTTGCGCTCTCTCCAATGCTTTATCCATTGCAATAAACGCTGATAGGATTCGTTTACCAGTAGACTTACAGTGCCCAACTAATGTTTTTGCAATCAATTTTCGCAACGATCTTGCTCCTTGAATATGTTTCTTCAAGTAATGCACGTGTCGGGCTGTTTCTCCGTCTTCTTCAGCGACGGGCGTCGTAATAAAGGATGCATTCTCGTCTGTCGTGTGATCTAAATCTTTTCGGTCCGACTGCAGATTCTCAAGAGACGATGTTTTGGCGAAAGTCACTTTATCCTCGTCATTTGTTTTAGTGTATGATATATCATCATCTTGGATTTGAGCTGTGTTCACACTTTTGTGTGTGTCAAGATCAATGTTTATGGTTACAGGTTTATCTGGTTCATTATCAGGTGCAACCTCCGCTCCACCATAAACAGCTTCGTAGTCAGCTAACTGACTTTTCTTCTTCTCGATCAGTCTCTTCCACGCGATCATACGTAATCCTGATGGAAGATCAGGTAAGAATTTTGATGGGACTTTTTTTGGGTTTACCTTACCTAAAACAGCTCTAAGTGAAGCCATGCTATCACTCAGATCAGCTGATGGTAAAATACTCTTTTTCTCTGAATCAGTGTTTTCTGTCATTGCAGCTAAATCGCTCGTATCAAAATCCGAGATTGCTTTATCAATATCATCGTCTGGTCTTGAAACAAGTGATTTCTTTTGTAAATTAGGATCCTCTGCTGCAATCTTTGCTAAGAAATCTTTTGACGTTGCATCATCAGCGATTAACTTTGCAGCTAATGTTGTTGTACTGTCGAATGCTTTTGCAGTTGTGGATAACGCTGCGGCTTCTGTTGAACTTGCAGCGGTTGTTGATGTTGTTGTAGTTGATGTTGTGGTTGAAGTCAACGTCGGCGTTTCATTTTTAACAATAGGATTGACTTGCGTGCTTGATGCAGTTGTTTCAACAGCAGCACTCGGTGTCGGGTTTGCAGCTTGTTGAATTGAAAAACGTTTCTGTTCTTCATCTGCAGCCGTCTTTGCTATAAGATCAACCATGGCATCATCAGATACTCCAGTGTTGTTCTTCTGCTTCTTAGATATGTCTTCAGTGAACTCTGAACCAGCCTTCTTCTCACTTGTTTGCTGCTCTACATTGATACTAACTTCTTTTACAGGACTAACATGTTTTTCTTCAGTGTTATCCTTATTGCTATAGTGGACAGCAATTTCTGGTTGACTTCCAGGATCCTTTATGTTAAACGACATACCCTCGGAAGGAGCACTTGCATGCGAATCAACTGCATTCATTGTACCTTTTTTAGATTTATGATGACGTTTGTGACTCCTCTTTTTGTGATGCTTGCTGTGTTTGCCTTTAGTTATCCAATGACGCTTTTCCTTTTCAAGAAAATTAGCATCTAATTTCTTATTTTTGGATTTTAATGCAGCTAACATCACAGCTGTCTTCGCTAATTTCCTGATGTCACTACGCGTTAGTTTATGCGTTGCTTGGTGCATTTCAGAGAAGATGCTTTTCAGCTCACCGTTAGTTGATTCTATTTTACTGCGCTTCGATATCTTAAAGTTTCGCGCATGTCGGATTTCTGGTGATGATGATCTAGCAGACAACTCACTGCGTCGATGGTTTGATATCGGTGTCGCTCTTTGATACATCATATCGTCTTGGGTCGACGATTTCTTGGTATCTTTTTTACTCGATTTGTGAGGTGAATTATGTTTCTTCTTAGCTATAGATGAATGCTTAGTTGGATGAGCTTTTTCAACTTCTTCTTTAGTCATTAGATTATCATTAGCGCCATGATCTTCTTCGATCTTTGGTTTTGATACAGATGCAGTCAGTTTACTCATGTGTTCATCAGAAAATAGTTTGTTCCCAGGGGAAATGATAGCTGCTGCTTCCTGTCGATGCAGATCAGCTGACATCAAGTCGTCATCTCGTGACGGCTCGAACTCGGCAGCTTCCGATAATCCTGGTTCACTTTCAATCAACGTTTCGATTTCGTTCAAAAATGCGTCATTTTTCTCTTCTTTTGAGGATTCGCGTTTTTCACGTGAGAAGCCAAGGTTTGTTAGATCTGGTTCAGGAAGTGAAGACCTTTTAGTGTCAACTGACTTGTTCTTCAGATTGTTGCTGGAGACAACAGCTGGTTCAGTTGCAACAGCTTCTAACTCATCGCTTCGTTCCATCGATATGGGAGTCTCGTTGCCAATTGAGAAATCAATAGCGTAGTCAGGTTCGTCTGTAGCATTTCGCACTGAGCTGCATGGAATGAACTTGTTATTGCAACTAACTGTTGATCTCTTCGTCTCGAAATCACTTGCATCAGCATCTGACGGTTTCTTTTGAATAGATGCTGACATAAGATCCTCAGTATCAAACTCAGTATCGATTTCGTTCGGAAGACTTCTTCTCAGGATGGCCGAGGATTGTGAAGGGCTGTATCTTGTGGTGTCAATATCATTGGCAGCTTCACGGGGATCTACATCTAAAGAAAAGAAGAAGACGATGTGTATTTTTGAGTAAAATTTGTTCAAAGATGAACAAGAAACTTTGATCTGCCTTCAGGTGGATACAAATTTAGAGAAAAACATTTAAGTAATATTGTGTTCTTTTTACTAGCATACGGTTTTAGGTCCATTTTTCTAGAACTCTTCAATTTACCCATATCACCATTAGACCATAAGCTTATAAAAAACATGTACATAAATTGTCAATATTCATCACAATTTCCAGAGCACCAGGCCTGCCAAAGTAGCGCAATATAGTCGATCGCAATCGCGCAACGATAAACGATTCTTCAGCGCAATCGTGTAACTGATTACACAAGGCACAGAACTTTAACTTTTGGATCGCGTAAACAATGTGCGCTATGCTATATCATATTATGTCCATATTATAATTGTGGTAATATATTTTGCTTTTAAAAAAGAAGATAATAGAATATCATGACAGTAACGATCATATAACAAGTGTTTTGAAAAAAGGCCCACACAAACTCGATCGCGCAATACCTGTGCGCGATCGTGTAACCGATCACGTACATATTTCTTACTGACAAGCACTCCACATTTTTTTAAAAAAGGAAGAAATAGTGGATTTTTTCTTTGCTGCAAGCAATCTAAATCCTGAGAAAAACATTTTGGTAAATTCATAGGTCAACATTTGGAGAAAATGACTATCTTAAAACCTTAAAACAAATCTGTAAAATCTGCTTTATATCAATAAATGATTTCCATTCATTTTATTCATTTAACCTTTTGCATAATGAAAATTGGAAATATTTGAATTCATTGCTAATTTAAGTAAACAGTATACATGTTTCTCAGAAAAGAAATTTGATCGAACCGTGTTTACAAGTCGTTTAAAATATTCGTGAGTGCATCAAAGCATTCGCAATATAACTTGTAGATATTTGAGAATAATATCGATTTTCAGGGGCAAATCTAACTTAACTAAATACACACGTTAGCAGTGCCGTGCAGAGAAAATTCAGGCCCCGGGATGAAAATTTCTGCCAGGTCCCTTTCAGCCTTATTTTCTTTTATCTACATAGTATTTTCTTTTCTCTACTACATTTTCCTTGTCCTTGCTTTAAAATTCCCCGTTTTCCCTCCCCTCTGAACAGCACTGCATGTCAATGCCATTGTGCAATGACATTACTAAAAAGGGCTTGCAATTTCTGCATTTACTGATCTAATACCGACAGTTTATTTTAACGAGAATTGATTTTCGTATTTGGAATTGGTGAAATTGTCGTCACAAAGGAAATTAATTCAAGAAACTTATGCTAACAGAAACAAAAGACTAGCAACGCTGGAACCGACTTTTGGGAGGAAATTCAAGGATATTTGGTCGGATGGACCTATTGTGAATGGAAAAATAACTTTAGATCTGATGTTGGTATCTTTTACTTTTCACCATTTTATAGTTTTTTCAGGTTAAATACTAGTTCACACGTAAATTCTGAGTCTGAGAAAGTGAAAAAAGGTTCCTGATTCTAATTTTCAAATAATTAAAAAAGTTCCTCAGAAATGGAGGCCTTATGCTGATTGACCATTCGGTTGGACAACAGAAATTGATATGTGTGTGCGTTTGTTTGCATGCGTGTACTTATTGGCAGCCACTCGACAAATGATACATATGAACATAAGAACAAGGGACAGGATATCATAACTTAAGGTTGAGAAAACAGAATGGTTGTGAAGAACTTAAAACTTCTTTTTGAAGTGATCGAGGAGAAGGTTCCTCAAAACTTGGAAATATTGGTAAGAACCGAGGTTCTTCGTGATCCCGGATCACAGGATCAAATTATTTTCAGACTCTACGTACTGTAGGATTGATCTCCTGTAACTGCTGACATTAGGGACATGAATACAAAGATATTTTAATTGATTAATCTGTCTATTCATTACAATTAAATCACAATACAATTCTATATTATTTCTTAGTTTTGAACAATACTAATTATCATCTATGTCAAAGAATGTCTTTTGCAGCTATAAGTTTTGTCAATTGTGATGGAATTTAGCTAAAAACTTAGATGAGATAAAATACACCGACTTTATATATTTAAATTAAATTATCACATGTTTTACATTGGGAAAATACAAAACAATTAATTTAGTGTCTCACGTGTATTCTTCTCATACATAAAATAACGTTTTATCTAATTTTGTACCATTTTTTTGTAATTTTTAGGGGTCAATAAGCCCAAAACTAGTTTTCGGTTTGATTCGACATATGAATATTTGGATTCTCAATTTTGTCTCTGATATATCAGGAACCATTAAAACCCAAATATCTATCGGCATAGCATAAGGCCATATCTTAAGCTGGCCATGGGTGTCAAATATATTCACCGATAATCTTATACCTTCATTTTTATAGTAGATTGAGAACGACTTGAGTCAAATAAAAGGCACAGGAACTATCCAACGAGGACTGTACTCACTCTAAACTGTTTGTTGCCGACCGGTTTATAACGCATTATGACTACTGGTCATGAGTTGAAAGATGAAACGAGGAAAGCTGAAAACAGGTTTCATTTCGGACTCCACAATATATGATATACAGATATATTCAACTGTTTATTGAGTCTCTTTGACTAACTTTTTCCTTGGACAGAATTATCACATGATTTTTGTATTCAATTTCATGTTCATGATCTTGATTAAGATCGGATAATGATGAGATTCTGTATTTATTTTATGGAAAATGCATGCTGTTTGGAGACAATAAAAACATTGTCCAACACGGCCAGCCAAAAGGCACGGCCTGACATGTTACAGCGGATGGGTCAATATCTCAACATCGGGGAAAGATATAAACTTTTAACTTCACACACATGATCATATGACCGGTTCAGGGTCTCGTGCCAGAAATAAAAAGGTTTCGAAGGAAAATAGGGAAAATATGTACAGTTTCTTTTTTCTACTAAATACGATCTAACTGCTTCATTTCTAATTTCTATATGTCTATATTTTGCATACATATGGGGATATTTTAAGTCCAGTTTTGTACCAAATCTTATCGTCTCCTCTTGCTTTGTTCTTTTTTTATTGATGAAAAACCGGAGATAACGCTCTTTTTACACAACAGTATATAAAGAAACTTTGATAATTGGTAATGGAGTAATCAACTGAATTTGTAAAGATTATATATACAACAGACCTTTTTAAAAGAATCGAAAAACAATTAGAATGCATTGCAAATATCAATATATCATGTTATTGTAATTTTTTCCTCAATTGTTTTTATAATAATCCTGATTGTTGTTATGTAGTAAGTATAGAGACTTAAAACTTTAAATTGTTTATACGTTCAGAATCTCTTTAAACTCATGAAAAAGAAGAACCGACTACAATATATTCATATAATTTGGGACACCACTGAACATCTCCATATGTATGCGAAACCTTAACAATTGGAAATCAAAAATGAAGCGGTTAGATGATATTTAGTGCCAAAAAAGAAACTGTCCATATTTTC